>JABTXL010005833.1:14444-33071 GCA_025134845.1 Neodon shergylaensis | reverse complement strand
ACTGTCACAAGCAGAACCACAGTCACACTCTTCTGACTCCTCCACCACACCGTTTCCACAACGGGCAGCTCTGCGCTTGCGGCTTTGGTGCCAAGGCCTGTCAAGCAGGCAGGCCCCTCTGTGGTCATGGAGGAAACGGTAGAAGTCGTCAGAGCTGCAGTTGCTGAAGCCACTGTTCTTGGTGATATCCTCGTGCATGAGGCAGAAGTGCTTAGGGTCACAGGTGCAGGCTGGGTGGTCGTGCTGGATTCCCAGGTTGTGCCCCAGCTCGTGGGCCACGAGCGCCGCAAACAGCAGGACATCTTCATGATGGAAGGCCTCCACAGCCGCTGCAAACCCACCAGAACAGGCACCATCGAGAAACGCCTGGCCCTCGTTCTCTCCTGGGTGATGCCCGACGATCAAGTGTGCCACATCATGCCTGACACGGCCAAGGAGCTCCTCCTGTCTCCAGCGGTTGAAATTCCTCAGTGTAACCTGCAGGTCCACCGGGGCCTCTATCAGGTCCCCCTCTGTCCAGACTTCCACGCCCACCAGCACCATCTCTGTGTTTAGTCCCCTAGTGAAGCTGTTGGCCAGAGCAATGATGTCCACTACTGCCCGGACCGTCTCGGTGACGTTGCTGCCCCACATCTGGAACCGCTGGTGGTTGACCACGACGAACATCTCCACGTACTTGGTGTGTGACCACAAGTCAGACAGCTCCCGCGGGTCATCGGGTCTCCTGCTCCTCTGCTGCTGCCCAGTGTCCCCTGGGCTGTCTTTGGGAATGACACTGCAGGAGACGCGAGGCTGATGTGCCACAGTGTACAGGATGTGTTCGAACTCTTTAGAGGAGAGCACAGGCTCGATGCTGTAGGATGTTTCCTCCTTGATCAGGATACCCCTGAGGCCTGAGCAAATGTTGACAGAGACAAAGGAGCCTGGCACCCCTTCCATGTAACCTTCATAGTGGCAGTCCTGTGAGAGGAGAGGCATTTCTTGCCCCAGGACGCCATTGTGGTAACTGTAGACTGGGAAGTTACTCGCAGAGTGGTCTCCCTTTACCTCCAGGTGAAGCAGCTGCTGCCGGCCCTGCATCAACAGCATGTAGGACACCCTTCCTCCGGGATCTTCACTCCCCTTGACTGGCAGTCTCTTGGGGATGACCGTTTCATAGGAAGAGTAATATACAGATCCTATGTCACAGAACGTACTTGGAAGAAAAATTAACAGCACCAGGAGCCCTGCTTTGACAGACGGGTGTCCTGGCACTAGTCTCACAGCCAAGTTCAGCTGGTGGGCAGCCCAAATGTGTGATGTTATCTTAGCTGTCTCTAAGGCCACTTGTGTTATCTGTAGAGAAGACAGAATGGAGGCAATCCCTCTCACGGATGCTGCCACTGACATGACCCAAAGAAACCGTTGATAGTGTAGGATCTATGTCCATCAGCGGCAGCCCTTCCTAATAGGCAGGTTTCTCACTGACTTAGCAATCCACATCTGTGCTTGTCCCTCATGGGGTGCTGCCCATCTTGAATCCTGCAGCCTTCAGGCTGTCTCTCTGTTCTTCCTTCTCTCCTGGGCCTCCGTGGTTCTGGACAGCACAGGGACTCCTTCCGTGTTGCTTATGTTCCTTTGTCGTTCATGGAGGTGAGCCCTGTAGAGCAGTGACTCAGCCAGTTCTCTAAGTCAGATCATCTTCCTCCTCCCCAGGCTGTGGACACAACATCTGGTAACCTGCTCCTTCTTTTGGGCCCAACATTCTGGCAATGCTGTGGGGGAGGGGACAAAGCTTCTCGGGGTTCTCTGAACAATGCAGAGTTCTCTGCTGTCCTGTCTCTGTTCTCATCCTCATGGTGGTCATGCTTACTCAGGGCTGGTCTGCCTTTACTCCTTTCATTCAAGGGAACAGTATTTGGGTGTTCTACTTCCCCTCATCTTTTCTGTGTACCCAGTGAGTTCTGACATTTTGTATCTACATCAAACACACTCCTTCTCTATGGAGTACTTCTAAGGCATAAAGTGTTAGATGTTTTCCACAGAGGTACATTAGAGCCTGGAACCTAAGCTAATCCTCCCAATGGCCTTCACCATAAAAATAAAATGGTAAAACAGACTGGTGACACTAGTTTCAACAACGAAGAAAATGGAAACAAGCTCTGGAAGAACCCTTAAATTCCCATACTTGTCTCTGACTACAGTAGCTTATCCTGTCTGCCAATTCCAGGCTTTAGTTTCATGTTAATGCTCTTGGTATATTTAACACTATACGTTTAGAAGAAAACAGAAGCTATGTTCCTGCCCCCATTTCTTCATTCTCCTGCATATTCTAAGATTAAAATAAAACTGCATCTTCTACATGGCATAAAAATAATTTTAAATTAAGTCAAATATTTACAACATTAAACATAAAAGGATTAACTATGTAACACTTGGAAATGGAGAAATGCCCTGCTTGTTTCAGCAAGGTGGTACACTCCTATAATCTCAATATTTAGGAGGCAGAGACAGGAAGATGGCAAGTTTACAGCCAGCCTGGTCTCTGCATGAGTTGTTTTTTTTGTTTTGTTTTTTTTTTTTTTTTTTGGTTTTTCGAGACAGGGTTTCTCTGTAGCTTTGGAGCCTGTTCGGGAACTAGCTCTTGTAGACCAGGCTGGTCTCGAACTCACAGAGATCCTCCTGCCTCTGCCTCCCGAGTGCTGGGAGTAAAGGCAAGGCACCAAGAATACAAACCAAGACCTTTTCTGAACAAAACAACAACAACAACAAAAACAAAAAGCTAAGCATGTAATCAGCCAGGGATGCTTGGCTCCTGTCAGGTGGCCTCAGGCTCCAGCAGGGAGCCACACTGGCTCTATGCATGCGTCTGAGAACTGACTGGAAAGGAAGTGGGTCCTCAGCTGTGTGGACCACCTTCTCTTCAGAGTATTGTCCTGGAATGCCAAAGTCCCCCACTGCTTCCCTGTGCATAACTAACAAACATAAGAAAGGTTAGGGCAGCTCAATGGTAAACCAAGGACCAATAATGGAATAACAGTCTTCTTTTTAAATTTAAAAATATGAAATGATAATTAAATATCCAATTTTCCAGTTCTCAAATTGAAACACGTTTTCTTCAATATACACATACATCCTGATGCACAAGATCTGAATAAAATCTTTTGACTTCTTTAGCAACAATAGTCTTGTTCTTTCAAATTGTTCATTCTCAAATGTATAAAGAACATAACTCTCCGGCTGGAGAGATAGCTCAGAGATTAAGAGCACTGACTGTTCTTACAGAGGTCCTGTGAGTTCAATTCCCAGCAACCATCTATAATGAGATCTGGTGCCCTCTTCTGACCTGCAGGCAGAAGATACAATATATACAAGTAGAAAACTGTATACATAATAAATAAATCTTTAAAAAATAACTCTTTAAAATAAAAGGAATCCTTATGGTGACATCATTCAGCCAGTAGCTGTTTCAAAAAATTTCTGCTGGGTAGTGGTGGTACGAGCCTATAATCCCAACATTCACGAGGCAGAGGCAGGCAGATCACTATTCGTTCTAGGTCAGCCTGGTCTACCAAGCGAGTTCTAGGATAGCTTGGATCCTTACACAAAGAAACCTTGTCTTGAAAAACCCAAAATAAGTAAATGAACCCATCTCGGAGATGCATGTTCCTAAGGCCACACTGTGTGAGCCAGAAAGACACTTCTGTCCAGTGAGCAGAAGTAACTGTGGTAAGACACTCTCCATCTGAGTGACAAGCAATGACCTTAATGAACAGGGTCAGTGGCCATGTAGCAAACTGGAGACTACAGCTCATCGCCTGGCAGGAGCTGTTGTTTCCACAGACATCAGTGGTAGGCAGGCAGTAAATTACCAGGAAGATAAAGTTTAACTTCCAGCTAGGTGTAGATTTTGTATTATTAGCAAGACTGACTCATGTTAAAACATAATTTACTATTGGCCTAGGAATATACAAAGAAAACTCAGCTCTCGGGCTGGAGAGATGGCTCAGTGGTTAAGAGCATTGCCTGCTCCTCCAAAGGTCCTGAGTTCAATTCCTGGCAACCACATGGTGGCTCACAACCATCTGTAATGAGGTCTGGTGCCCTCTTCTGGTCTGCAGACATACACACAGACAGAATATTATAAACATAATAAATAAAAAAAATTATTAAAAAAAAAAAGAAAGAAAGAAAACTCAGCTCTGATGCAGAGTGTTTGGGAGAATTTTGTCCAGGGTTGGGCATCTTCATGGTTTTTACAGACATCCAATGTGGTTCTCGTTTGGACAAACATAGGTACGGATTTCATTATTGCACAAGGTGAAGTCAACCTGAAGCTGCTGTAACACTGGTAAGCCATGGTCAGACAAAAGCAACCATCAAGATATATATCCTTTCCAATCATGTCTACAGTTCACCACACCGGTGGAAGGGGAAAAACATCCTAAGCTTTTACAAGATACCCAGCTGATAAATTTCTAAGATGAATGGCAGAGTTGGTGTGCCAACAAGTTCCTCTAAAGACGAGACCAACAACCTCTACCCCCACGGGCACACTGGATTCCTGCCCCAGGACAGGTGTGCTGGAAAGCAAGCAGTCTCCCCGATGATCTAGAACATGTTCATTGGAGAACAGGCCCCTATGTCAATTCTCAGCTACATCTTTCTGGCCAGAAATTTTGCTTAAAATGGCTTTTCTCTGTTGCCTAGCCCTGAGGTCTTGCTATCCTCGACAGTGCCCCACTTCTCACCACAGTACCTCTGCTCACCCAAGAGCACTGAGCCTTTCCTCCCACCGCAGGCTCCAAGGACACTGTGATTTTTATCACTAGCCCCTGAGAACAGTGACAATACTCAGGAGCTAGAAAGTAACAAATTCCATGAAATCCACTTTGACTGAAGAGGAGGAAACAAAATTGAACAACTGAGACGGAAGACTTGTCCTACCTGTGAGCTCTTATGTGTGCCAGTAAAGGCAGTCACCAGAAACAGCTCTAAAAAACCAAACACTAGGAGAGGGGTTGGCTGTGCCTACATACACAGTAAGTAACAAACCAAAGCTGCTTAATTATGCCACCTGAAATCGAAGGATACTGAAGAAAATAAACACAGCCAGGAGGATGCAAGTAAATCCAGGCAGAACAACTACTTATGGAAAGCCACAAGAGAAAAACAACCAAACAAGATTGGATCCTCTGACGTTTTTTCAGTAAAATCATGCCAGAGAGAAGCCAGGGGAGCAGGGGAGGACAGAAATACTTGATTCATAAAAACAGGTCAGCACTAGAATTAATCTACCTAAGACCAGTGAGCAACAGTCAAAGCAAATGGAGCAAGGCTCCACAGTGCTTGAAGCAACAGAGACTGAGCAGAGCCTGGCGCAGCTCCTCTACCTGCCTCTGACAAATGGTTGCTAATACTTTATTGTAACTATACCCGTCTTTCTTGACAGTGTTGTCTTATACTACAAGACTCGACTATCCTATGTCAATAGTATAGGAACTGAGCTTTTTGTTTTAAAGGAAAACAGTTAACTGTTAGGAAACTCTGACACTAAATCTAAACAGCAACATTAAGCAACAAGGAAATGAAATTATGATTTATTAATTTACATAAAAATTACTTTTTACATTAAGGAATAATTTTTCCAATTGTTAAAAACAGTTTGAAGTTTTACTACTGGGGCTCATGGGGAATAGTCTGCTCTTCGATCACTTGCTTCACAACCTCTGCCAGCTTCAGTCGGTCTACTTTATCTGTGAATCCACGACCTGAAACTCAAGAAAGAATGAGGTCAGTTTTTCAACTCAAACAACCTCACCAGCCAGAGTTCACCGCACTGTGCAAAAGCAGCTCGGAGCCTCTGCTTTCAAGCAGCAAGCGAGCAGTTTCACATGCCACAAAACCAGAGATCACTGACACCATCCAACAAGGCACTCATACCCAAGCATAGAAAACCACCTAGAAGCTGGGTGGGGTGGTGCACGCCTTTAATCCCAGTACTTGGGAAGGCAGAGGCAGACAGATTTCTGTGAGTTCTACAGAGCAAGTTCCAGAACAGCCAGGGCTGTTACACACAGAAACCCTGTTTTAAAAAACAAAACAAACAAAGCCAAGCTGTTCATCAGGACATAGAGAAGTATTCCCAACAACCTTTCCTTGTTTATTAGAACCTCAAAACAAACAACATGTCCACTCAGTGGTGAGTGGACAGTATATTCATGAGAACGTGAATGGAACACACAAAAACAATACTGACAAAAAAGAAGCCAGAGACAAAAGAACGTAGATCTGTCTGATTTTGTTTACATAAAATACAAAACTTGGGGCAGGAGGTTAAGAGCACTTGCTGTTCTTGCAGAGGACACAGGTTCAGTTTCTAGCACCCACATGTGGCTTCACCATTGACTGCAGCTCCAGGCACTCTGACTTCCCTTGTGAACTGTGCAGACACTAGCGCGAATGTCCACATCCACATCCATAAAATCAACACACACACACACACCCCGCAGCCTATAGAACTAAGCGTCAGGGTTGGAATAGCCTTTGAACAGAGGCTGGATGGAGAGCACCGCAGTTCTCCCGGACTGCTGCTGGCACCCAGCACACACTCTGTACAGGTCCCTGTCTTAGACTCTCTTCAGGTGTGGAGCAGCCAGGCCCACTGAGGACACAGGCAGAGGAACAGAGTCAAAGCACATGCCTCCCCTTTCCGACGGCACTGCGGCAGCTCTTGGCAGTCTTCTCGGCTGGAGTGGTGATGTCACTGCAAGCTGCTGAGAGCTGAGCCGAGTAGGAAAAAGGCACCTCTCCTTTCCACCTTGTTTTAGTGGGAAGAAGTTTGCCCAGTGGCAGACCTGCCAACCTTTCTCCTCAGTCAAATGACTCTGAGTTTAACAGCCGGTTAGGGGAACTTTCTGGTATTCCCCAACTGTGTGCTGCTGTTCCTTGATCACCTAGTGAACAGCCCAGGAGTGTGGGGTTAAGAATCTGCTTTCGCTTTTGTCTTTTTTTTTTCTCTCCTCAAGAAATATTTGACAGAGCTCTCCAGTGTTCATTTTATAACACACAATGTACTTGCACTTTGGAAAACAAATGCACAGAGCAAATACCAGAGATGCCTGGGCAGGTAAAGTAGAGCCTGCCCCCCAGAGCCTCTTCTCGTCATACATCATCCTCACCTGGCTCTGGCCTCAGAGAGACTGTCTGTGTCTAAATGCCAGGGGCTGGCTTACCGTTCCAGCTGAAGCTCTGCAGAGCGTCCCTCAGGAGCTTGCACTCCCGGTTGTACTTCCAGGCTTCCTGCATTACTTCATTCAGTTTCTCGTCTTCATTCTCTCCTATGGGCAAGAATGGAGGGAGTTTCGATTTTAAGTAGCATCATGGGATTTTAGTGTCATAAATGGAAGGGCATGAGGCCCAACTAGGTGAGAAAAGTAAGACAAAATGTATAATCTGCTGGCTTCCTGCAGGTCCTGGTGTGCCAGGCTGACCCTCTTGTCACTGAGCTCTTCTAAGTGTGCATCTTCACACACGTGTTCTGACAACCCAAGAGAAATGTGAGAGGCGTTTCTGAACAAAAACATCTAGCCCTCCTCCACCTCCAAACAGTCAGGCGGTGGTGGCACACACCCTTAATCCCAGCCCTCTGGAGGCAGAGACAGATGGATCTCTGTGAGTTCCAGGCTAGTTTGGTTTAGAGAGCGAGTTCTAGGACTGGCTCCAAAGCTACAGAGAAACCCTGTCTCGAAAAACCAACCAAACAAAAAAAACAAAAACAAGAAGAAAAAAAAAAAAAAAAAACAACTAGCCAAAAGAGGGAAGAAGTAACAAGTCTGTGTGTTCTGCCCTCTTCCTACACTCATCCCTCGCTTCAAAATACTCAGGCATGTTCCCAGACTCTTAAATGGCAAATGATTTAGGAAGACGGGTTAATCCAACTTTTTCTGACCCCAACGAACATGAAGCCTTACTCAATATGAGAAGAGCCACTCACATCATAGCCATCTGGACAGGGAGGCTCTCTCCTGTAAAAAGGCCAGTGAAGTCCAGGGACGGAAGCTGCAGCAGGGCTGGCTGTGAGCCCATGCAGTGTCCTTATCCTCACAGATACAGTGCTGCAGTGCTGCTCTGGAAATGGTGTTGATGGCCTTTAATCTAGACCTAGTCCACATTTCCATCCTTTACTCTCTACTTTGTGCCTTCTTATGAAGCTCAGACAACACAAATCACATGCCACACCTGGCATTAGCAGATAGACTAAACAAGAAGTTCACTGAAGACCAAAGACACAAACTTACCATGTGTCTGCAGTTAGCACTGTTTATACCTCCTAGTAGATGTGGACTCATTTATATAATGTACTTAATGTAAGACACAAACAGACCACCACAAATTATTCGCTCCTCTTGTCTCAGGCACACAGACACACACATGCAGAACATTAGTAAGTGGCATGACCTTTACCAGCCTGGGGGAGGATACACTGGGCAATGACATCTCGAAGCTTTTCCAAGGCAACATTTGAATCCTCAGCTCCATTCTCATGGTCGTGTATATAAATACCATCCTTTGGCTTGGTGCTTTACAAGTGTGGGGAAAGATAATAGTAAGGTAAGACCTCAGAACCCAGCTCCAAACTCAAGATACCAGAACGTTCAGAAAAAAAGCAACTAATAGAGTATGTCCAACTTCTGAGGCCACTTATACTGTCTGCCCTCTGCAGAAAGAGAGCAGACCCCTGGCTGAGTTCCTAGCACTCAACCATGCCTATCATAAAGAAGATCAAAGAAATAAGCTCACTTACCCAAGTAACTTCCTCTTTCTCAGGATGGGGTTGTTCACGGAGTGTAGGGGTTTGAGGCTAACTTTGAGGTCCTGGATTCTCATGTTGGCCAGCTGCTCAGCATGAGCCTGCTGGATTCCTGCAACCACTGCCTGCATGTAAATGCTATCATCAGTTATCCTGACCTTCTGGATTTTATATATATATATATATTTTTTTTTTTGGCTGTGTTGCCCAAGTTCATCTTGAACTCTCGAATTCGTGTGATTTGCCAACCTAAGCTCCCAAGTGTGTGCCAGGAGTGCTGTGCTACTGTGCCTGGCTTTGTCCGCTTGTTTCCACATTTGTTACTTGACAACTTAAAAGCCAATTCAAGACAAAGGAGATCCATACAATTTTTTTTTTTTAATCAGGCAGAGGATTCTCCCTCCCCTGGATCAGCAGGGACCAGCAGACCACACATAGGCCACCTACCAGCTAGCCTTCTTCAGTAAGAAGTACTAATGGTGCTAGAGAGATGGCTCAGCAGTTAGAAACACACTGTTCTTACAGAGGACTCAAGTTCAGTTCCCGGCACTCACAGCAGATGGCTCACAACAACCTATGGCTCCAGATCAAGATCTGATGCTCTCTTCTGGCCTCCAGAGGCACCTGGATGCACACGGTGGCACACGCAGATAAATACAATAAATTTTAATGTTCCTCAAGATAGAAGGCAGCCAGTAAGTGTGAGGCTCTTTGCCTTCATCCTAGACAGCACACGCCCTCAGAGATGCCAACTTCTGAATTCCCACAGCATGCAAGATCTGTTTCTAAAATACTCACATTTCATTTGTTTGCCTTCCCAACGACCTGACATAAACATCTTGGGGGAAAGGACCTTTTATGTCCTGTGCCATCAAACCCACACAGCAAGTGCAAAGGATAGTCCTTGGGGCCTGTTCTCCTATTTTCAGGAAATAGGAGAACACAAGCTTTCCCATTTCCCTTTAAGTCCTATATTCAGCAGCCCTTTCTCACACTGTCTTTTCAGGCAACAAAATAAGTCTCACTCAGAACCTTATCCATCATCAGCTGAGCAGAGGGCAGGACATTATCCAGGGCCTCTGTGGAGTTGAGCCAGGGATGGTCCAGCACTCCCTCAATGGTGAGTCTTTCCTCTGGTTTGACCTTTAGGAGCCTGTAGAGAAAACATACCAACACAACATGCATAGATATCCTCAAAAGAAACAAAGGAAGTTCTTGGGCTGGATTCCAAATAACCTTGTCTTCTTTTGACTTTCTATCAACTCCTGCAGGCCTGGGACATCTAGCAGCAAGGCAGAATGTACAGAGTACTAGAAGTCCCATGTACTTGCTATGGTTTACTCTCCTGGGCAACAGATTGAAAGGAACACCAGAAGTTTTATTCAAAAATACTTCAAAACCAGGTGTGGTGGTGTATGCCTTTAATCCCAGCACTAGGGAGGCAGAGGCAGGTGGATCTCTGTGAGTTCAAGGCCACCCAGGACAGTCTCCAAAGCCACACAGAGAAACCCTGTCTCCAAAAATCAAACAAACAAATAAACAAACAAAAAACCCTTCAGATAGTCTATATCACAAGACTCAGTAGATAAACCAACAAGCCTATACATCCTGCTGTGTTTAATCCCCACTCTGAGGTCTCCAGGACTGTAAATTAGCTGAGGGCCTTGCAGTTTTGAACCAGGCTGTTATCTAAGATAAAAGGAGATCCCATCAAGGTAGATATTGGACCTGGACCTTTCTTATTCAGAGACAGTCAACAACTCCAACAGACCATCGCACAGCACTTTCTCCTGCATTAGGTCATACTTCATGGCCCCCCACTCATCCAGGCTAAGACAACACAACACCTAGCTTACCCCAGCACAGCCCTGGGCTCTCTGCAGCATGATCACCTCTTCTAACTACATAGCCCTCATTCCCATGTCTGAGTCAGGACAAGCTTACATCCCTTGTCAAAAATATGGATGAAGGCCTGAAAAATGACACTAAAGACTGACCTCTACATACACCTACAGACACAAGAGGCAGAGAGCCATCATGAAGACCAAGGTTTACTACAAAGCTGGGCATACAGCAGGAAAGCAGCATATAGACAGGTGAGAAGTCAAGCCCTGCCTTCAACATCATAAAAGTCCTTTATACAGTTTAGGAACTAGTCCCTCTTTGCAGCAGACTCCCTAAACCACTACATGGTCTACATAGGCCAGGTTGGCACTGAATTCATGATTCTCCTGTCTCAGTCTTCCAAGTGTTGGTCTTACATGCAGGCATCAGCATGCCTGGCACAAGCTCACTTTTGGAAGAGACTGTTGTCAGTAGGACAATCCTCAAGCATGTCCCCTTTCATGCTTCCCTTTCTCTTAACCCATGAAGAAACCGATCAGGTGGGCAGAGCTGCATTTTCCACACGGGTAGCAGGAAGAGTACTCGAAAGTTCAGCTCAGCTCTGCTACCCACAGTCTGCACTGGCTCCTTCTCATGCACTGTCGCTAGCCCTATTCTTTTTTTCTTTTTGGTTTTCCAAGACAGCGTTTATGTTGCTCTGGTTATCTTGGAATTCAATTGGTAGACCAGTCTGGCCTTGAACTCACAGAAATCCTCCTGTCTCTGCCTCCTGAGTGTTGGGAATAAAAGGCTTGAGCCACCAACCACTGCCCACCTAATTCTTTCCAATATTCATTTTTATGTTATATTTGAGTGTCTGCCTGCATGTTATCTGTACACACGTGTCATGTGTGCAGTGCTGAGTAGGCCAGAGAGAGCACTAAGCCCCATGGAACTGAAGTTCCAGGCAGTTAGGAGCCACCATGTTGGTACTAAGAAACTATCTCTGCAACAACAGTCAGTGCTCTTAACCACCAAGCCATCACTCCAGCCCCTGATATCCCTAATTCTTATGAATTCTCAGTTTAATACTTTCAGAGCAACCAGTTAAAGTCCTAGCATCACATCCATCCCTCATGGCTGGCTTATATACAAGAAAGACACAACCGGGCATGGAGGTGCACACTTGTAATCCCAATACTAAAGAAACTAAGGCAGGAGGATTGCCACAGATCTCAGGCCTGCCTCAACTACAAAGTGAGTTCTAGGCCAGCGAGAGCTAGAATAAGATCCTATTTCAAAACAAAACAAGACCAAAAAAAAAAAAAAAAAAGCAAACAAAACATGACAAACAGAAGATAAGGTGGGGGAAGGTAGAAGGGCACAGCAGGAACTGACCACTTAGGGTCCTGAATTTAACACAGCAACCCTGGGTTCACAATTTTGAGACAAAAAAAAAAAAAGTGGGACGGGGAAGGGGGTGGTTTTTCAAGTCAGGGCCTCACTCTGTAGACCAGGCTGGCCTCAGACTCACAGAGATCCTCCTACCTCTGCCTCCCAACTGCTGGAATTAAAGGTGTGTGCCACCACCGTCCGACTATAAGGAGAACTCTTAACAGAAGATGCCTACACGATGACAAAGGACTTCTCTTTGCCCTGCATCCCCTCAGGGCTCCCTAACCACCCTTTCAGCAGCCCAGGGACTCACTTCCTCACAACATCTTTGGCCATCTCTGAGATCTGGCTCCACTCTTCTTCTGGAAACTCAAAACTTCCCGTCATGATCTTTCTCCGCATATCCTTTGGGATAGTCCGACTGTGGTGTTTGGAATAAAAAGGAGGATATCCACATAGCATCACATAGATGATCACCCCTAGGGACCACAAGTCACAGCTCTGAAAGCAAAATAGAAAGGAATCACTCCAATCAGAGAAGAGCCTCCAACTACAGTCCAGGTGTGTGCAGACCCAAACATACAAGCTAATATAACCAAGGACAGTGGCAGCTGAGGACATTTTAGAGACTAAGAGTCTCTTGCTGTCTCTGAGAGCCACCCACATTGCATATATCACATGCACACGAGACAGCCTAGAGCAGAGAAGCAGAGAGCTAAAAGCCAGCTCACACTGGACTATGTACTGTGTTCAATCCAGATGGGGCAGGAGAGTGCTGACCGCAGCAGCTAAGGCACATGCGGCATAAGCCATTTTGAAAAGGCCAAAGCAGTGTAACAAAATTTGGAGGCCTAAAAGCATTTGCTGTTAGTCACACATGACAACTGTGTTCTACTCTATTCTCATAAGAAATTTCTATTTGACGCCGGGCGATGGTGGCGCACGCCTTTAATCCCAGCACTCGGGAGGCAGAGGCAGGCGGATCTCTGTGAGTTCGAGCCCAGCCTGGTCTACAGACCTAGTTCCAGGACAGGCTCCAAAGCCACAGCAAAACCCTGTCTCGAAAAACCAAAAAAAAATAAAAAAATAAAAAAATAAAAGAAATTTCTATTTGAATTGAAAAAAAAAATACTATGCAAATGAGAGACTATGGTAAGCAATGAGAGAGCAGAGAAAGTTCTCCAGCCAAATAAAAAGCCCAAATGAGAGGTTTTTCTCTTAACACTCAGTAGTCAGGTGTGAGACCTGAAGGCATGTTTCACATTTCCTTGAATTCCTCACTACTTACTCTTCAGAGATATGGAGGCTGTAACAATGCTAGGAGCCAAATTTATTTCTAAAATGACTCTGGAAAGCCTCTTGGTGGAAGGCTGCACAGGCAGTCAGTTTGGGGCCTCTGTCAGCACTCTGCACTGGCTCGGGTGGATCTGGGTCTGCAGTCACCTGTCCTGTCCTGCAGTCACACACCATGCAAGCTCCATCAGGCAACATGTACAGGAGGTCAAGGGATCTGCCAGCGAGCATTCAGCATCAACGCTTTGCTGAACTCTGTGTATGATGCATGCTTGTGTGCAACTGTAGGAGGATGCACACGCCTATGCCTTATGCATGTGAAACCAGAGGCTACCCAGGGTCCTGCTCCATCATGTCTGGCATTATTCCCTTGAGAAGGGTATCTCACGGAACCTGTCATTTTCTGGCTAGGCTACTGGACTGCAAACTCAGTCCCGAAAGCTCCTGTTCAGAGTGCAGCTCAGTGGCCTATATGAAGCCACAAAGCTGGAACGTGTGGATCCACAACAGTGACCCTAGACGCCCCTGTCACCCAGAGCTAGTTTCAAGTGCCCAAAAAGCACACTTTTAAAAATCTACTCGGCAACCCATTCAAGAAGCGCTGGCCTCGTGAGCTCCACAGAGCCATGTCTGGTATGTGGCTGTAGTTAAAGACAGAGCCAAGGAATAGAGCCATACTTCTTGCTCTGCATAGAAGACCCTGTTCAAATTAGGCAACTGCTTTAATCAAGCTGTTATTTTATGAAACACCAAGGAATAGTGCCATACATAAATGACCAGAGTGCTCTTGAGTTTCAGTTTTTCAAAAATGGCCTTTCCTCCTAAAATGAAAGTTAACCTCACTGTCGTCAGTGTCTGTACGGGGCTACAGCTTCTGGCTCCTGCTGCACGCACTAAACAAGTGAGAGCCTTACTTCATGACCTCATCAGATCAGCTGCTGCTGCATCACAACACCTCACAGAGTCACGAAGTACACAGCGGGAAGGAGACCACCTGCTCCCTTACCTTGTTATAAGTGTAGGGTGTTGGCGAGGTAGGTATGATGCCAGACTTCTCCTTCTGGTGCCTCCTCTGTGCTTCCAGTACCTGTCAAAGGCAAACCAATGAGACAGCTTGTTGGAATCACACCACCATTGTCCCACAGCTCAGAACCAACAAGAAGGCTACAAATGAACTGACAATCAACAATCAAAAGTAATATCAGGCTGGGTGGTGGTGGCACATGCCTTTATTCCCAGCACTTGGCAGGCAGAAGTAGGTGGATCTCTGTAAGTTCGAGAGCAGTCAGGGCTACACAAAGAAACCATGTCTCTGTCTCAAAAGACAAACAGCTGGGCGGTGGCGGCGCACGCCTTTAATCACAGCACTCTGTGATGCCTAGCTTCCATTTCTTTTGAATGATATTTTTGTTTGCTATTACTTGTATAGTTTTCATTGTTCAGGGTTCAGGGTTTTTTTTTAAACATACTTTTGTAGACTTATTCTTTTTTTAAGAAAATATTTATTTAAGCCGGGCGGTGGTGGCGCATGCCTTTAATCCCAGCACGGAGGCAGAGGCAGGCAGATCTCTGTGAGTTCAAGGCCAGCCTGGGCTTCAAGAGCTAGTTCCAGAACAGGCTCCAAAGCTACGGAGAACCCCTGTCTCAAAAATCCAAACCAAGCAACAAACAAAAACTTCAAAAAGCATCACTATAACTTTCAGCCAGGCATGTTGGCATCTGCTTTAATCCCAAGGACATCCTCGTCTACATAGTGAGTTTCAGGACACAGTGATACCCTGTCTCAAAACCAAAACACTTCCAAGCTTCTTTCTCACAGCTAGTAATTTACCTGTAAATTAAAGGTGTGTCCAGTTGCCAGGCAGTGGTGGCACACACCTTTAATCTCAGCACTCGGGAGGCAGAGGCAGGCAGATCTCTGTGACTTCCAGGCCAGTCTGGTCTACAGAGTAAATTCCAGGCCAGTCAGGGATACACAGAGAACCAAAAAACCAAAAATAAGAAATAAATTAGTAAGTAAAGTAAATTAATTAAACTTAAAAAATAAAATGCTATTTATAACAGCATAAAAGTACTAAATGCGAAGAATAAGTCTACAAGGGGCTGGAGAGATGGCTCAGAGGTTAAGAGCATTGCCTCTCTTCCTAGAGGTCCTGAGTTCAATTCCCAGCAACCACATGGTGGCTCACAACCATCTGTAATAAGGTCTGGTGCCCTCTTCTGGCCAGCAGGCATACACAAAGACAGAACATTGTATACATAATAAATATTTTTTTTTATTATTTTTCGAGAGACAGGGTTTCTCCGTAGTTTTTTTTTTTTTTTTTTGGTTCCTGTCCTGGAACTAGCTCTTATAGACCAGGCTGACCTCGAACTCACAGAGATCTGCCTGCCTCTGACTCCAGAGTGCTGGGATTAAAGGCATGCGCCACCACCGCCCGGCTTAAATAAATATTTTCTTAAAAAAAGAATAAGTCTACAAAAGTATGTTTAAAAAAAAACCCTGAAAACCTGAACAATGAAAACTATACAAGTAATAGCAAACAAAAATATCATTCAAAAGAAATGGAAGCTAGGCATCACAGAAAATGTCTATAATTCCCAGTGGCTAGAGAAGGCAGATGGAATTTGAGATCAGGCATGTTCAGAGGGGTATGGTCCAGAATGAAGGATTACAAGTTTGAGGCATTCTTGAGATATACAAATATATATGTGTATATATTTATACAAATTATATACAAAATATATATTTGTGTGTAGCTGTGTGTGTGTACATATGAGGCTTTCTCAGAAGCAAAAAAAAATAGTAATCACCAGTGTTGTTTAGAGGTCAGTGACCATATGACAGCTCTCCAACAATCAGTCAGATCTCAGGCTTTTATGGAGGAAATCAAGAGGTCCCGAAGACCACAGGACAATTCAAGGTCAGAGAACTTAACATCAACTCACTAAGGCGCCTGACACTCGGCCAATGTTGAGAGTTGTTCTAAAGAACAGTGAGCAACACAATGGAGCACTGGCATGAAGACAGAATGATAAGCACTAGAACTCAGCCTGTACGTAAACTCACACACACGCGTTCAACTCCAAAACAACAGAGAAGACTTCAGAACAAATGTCCTGGACCAAGTGTAAATTCAAATGCTAAGAACTGAGCTGGCATCTATAGTTTATATGTAAAAATTTACTCAAATGGGTTATATAAAATAGGTATAAAACCTAAACCCACATACAATCCTTGCAATGACTTGTTTTATTTTGTTTTGTTTTTCGAGACAGGGTTTCTCTGTAGCCTTTGAGCCTGTCCTAGAACTCACTCTGTAGACTAGGCTGGCCCAGAACTCACAGATATCTGGCTGCCTCTGCCTCCCAAGTGCTGGGATTAAAAGCATGCACCACCAACACCTGGCGTAATGCCTTTTTTTTTTTTTAATATGGGCACACAGGAAACAGAGGCAGTAGAATCAGGAGGAAGATGAGTTCAAGGTCAGTCAGCGACATAGGCAGTTTCAGGACAGCCCAGGATACATGAATCATGTCACAAAACACAAACAGTGTATATGTAGGTGTATGTGTGTGTCCGTCCATGTGTGCAGGTGCAGGTGTGTGCATAGGTGGAGAAGTCAACTGTGGGTGTTTTCATTGTTTTCCACCTTATTTGATGAACAAAGCTCTCTCTCAAAGAAGGGGAGCTCGGTGAAGAACAAGCTCAGAACCCTCCTGTCTGACTCCCCCAGTACAAGAACTGCAAGTGTGTGCTATAATGCCTGGTTGGTACGGACCCAGCTTTTACATGAGCACTAGAGATCACACTCAGGTCCTTCTTTTATCCCAGGAAACACTTCATGAGCATCACCTCATCCCTAAATGTTTTTAGCTGGGCATTATAGTGCATGCCTGTAATCCCAGTACACCAGAAAGAGAGGCAGGAGGATCAAGAGTTCGAGGTCACCCTGTGCCACATAGTAAGACCCTTGTCTTAAAAAAGCAGCAGCACTTGGGCAGTAGTGGCGCACGCCTTTAATCCCAGCACACGGGAGGCAAAGGCAGATGGATCTCTATGAGTTTGAGTTCAGCCTGGTCTACAGAGTGAGTTCCAAGACAGCCAAGGCTACACAGAGAAACCCTATCTCCAAAAACCAAAAAAAAAAAAAAAAAGGAAGGAAAAAGAAAAAAAGGAAGAAAGGAGCAAGAGAGAAAGAAAGAAGGCAGCAAAAGTCATGGTGATGTCTGTCTTTAATTCCAGCACCTGGGAGAAAGAAACGGGCAGATTTCTCTGGGATTGAGGCTAGCCTGGTCTACATAGCAAGTTCTAGGCCAGCCAGGGCTACATAATGAGACCCTGTGTCAAACAAACAAAATCCCAAAACAACCAACAACTACAAAACACAGAGGGGTGGGGGAAAGGAGGGGGAGAGGGAGGGAGAGAAGGAGAGAGGGAGAGGAGGAGAGGGAGAGGGAAAGGGAGGGGGGGAGGGAGAGGGGGAGAGAGAGAGAGAACAAGGTAGAGGAAGAACAACTATACAATGCATTACAACCCTTTCCTATATGTGGTTCTTCCCTTCATCAGCACAAAGCTGAGGCTGCATGAGATTTACATCCACTTCAACCAGTCAGTGTTCACTGGGCAGCCAGGGTGTCAGGGATTTCACCCAGCTCCATTATGTGGAGCTGAAGAAGGCACACCTCAGCCTGCCCCTTCTAATCCACGAATGTTCAGAGGTAAGGCCCAAGCTCTGGGCCCAGTACACTTTTGGCCAAGAGAAGAATATGTCTCTGAGTGCTGATGAGGTAGCCAGGCCCTGGAGAATGCGCTAAGTGGCAAAGCCTGAAGTGTCTCTGAGGACTGTGAGCAAGAGCACCAGAACCTGGGCTCTACTAAACTGAATACAATGTGGGTCTTCTGTCCCTTATAAAGATTATGCTGTATAAAAACAAAAACAAAAAATCAAAACACAAGCTAGTCTAAGCATACACTACGATGCACAGCAGACTGAATATACTGAATGCAATTTCGGGTTAACAGCACTACAGATGCATGATGGGATCAGTAAGGCACAGCCCATTGTGTGTATGTATGAACATATAATTACATTTTTTGTGTCAGTATAGGTTTGTACATGCTACAACACACATGCATGGAGGTCAGAGGATGACCTTACATGGAGATAGGTCCTTTCTTTCCACCATGTTTGAGACAAAGTTTCTTGCTTCTCCACTGCGTACACCTAGGTTAGCTGGCATATGAGCTTCCAGGAACTCTCCTGTCTCCTCCTGCCTCACACAGAGCACGGGATTATAAATGCACACCTCACACAGAGCAC
>JABTXL010005833.1:0-14434 GCA_025134845.1 Neodon shergylaensis | reverse complement strand
ACCTCACACAGAGCACGGGATTATAAATGCACACCTCACACAGAACATGGGGTTATAAATGCACACCTCATACAGAACATGGGATTATAAAAGCACACCTCACACAGAGCACGGGATTATAAATGCACATCTCACACAGAGCACGGGATTATAAATACATCAGCCTTATACAGGCTCTAGAGACTCAAACTCAGTTTCTCAGGCTTGTGAGGGAAATACTTTACGCAGAACCTAAAAACTGATTTTAAAAGCAAAATTCTATGCCAAATGAAGCAATGTATAGGTTTCTGAAATTGAGTTCCTGCTCTCCATCTTGATACAAGCCTAGAACAGAAGGAACAAGAGTCGGAACTGCAGCCGGGCGGTGGTGGCGCACGCCTTTAATCCCAGCACTCGGGAGGCAGAGGCAGGCGGATCTCTGTGAGTTCGAGACCAGCCTGGTCTAGAAGAGCTAGTTCCAGGACAGGAACAAAAAGCTACAGAGAAACCCTGTCTCGAGAAAAAAAAAAAAAAAAAAAGTCGGAACTGCAGAGATGGCTCAGCAACTACAAGTATGTATCACTCTTTCAGAGGATCCATTCCATTCCCAATATCCACAATTACCTATAACTCCAGTTCCAGGAGGTTCAACACCCTCTCAGGGCCTGCAGGAGCACCTACGGTAACATTCTTATACAAAAATACACTCATACTGGGTGAGAGTGGCACATACCTTTAATCCCTGCACTCAAGAGGAAGAGGCAGGTGGACCTTGGTGAGTTCGAGGCCAGCCTGATCTATAGACCAAGTTCCAGGACAGGCACCAAAGATAAAGAGAAACCCTGTCTCAAAAAAAAAAAAAAAAAAAACCCAAAGAAACAACAAAATATACTCTCATACATATAGTTAAATGTTTAAAAAAAATAAAAGAGCCAGGCGGTAGTGGCGCACGCCTTTAATCCCAGCACTTGGGAGGCAGAGGCAGGCGGATCTCTGTGAGTTCGAGACCAGCCTGGTCTACAAGAGGGCTCCAAAACCACAGAGAAACCCTGTCTCGAAAAAACAAACAAAAAAAAAAAAAAAAAGAAAAGAAAAGAAAAGAAAAAGTAGAACAAGAGTCTACAGGCAATTTGGCAATACACCATAAGAAAGAAAACATGCTTACCTGAGGTGCTACATAATAAGGGGTAAACTGGGGTGTCATCAAATCCCCTTGGTCAACTTTAGCAAATCCAAAGTCACATAATTTCACAGGGGCATCCTGAAAGAAAACAAACTGGGGTCAGTTCTTCATAATTGTCAGTAAACACTTATAGAAGCTAGGTGGGGTTGCTCATGCCTGTAATTCAACACTGAGGACAGTGAGGCAGGAGGATTACAATGAGTTTGTGAGGATAGCCTGTCTCCAGGATAAAACCATAGATGAGATAGATAGATAGATAGATAGATAGATAGATAGATAGATAGATAGATAGGGAAGGAGGGAGGACAACGCAGGCACAAGACTCTTGTTAGTTTCTAGCTGAGACTTGAGCCTATGAAGAGGATGTAGATCTTAGTACAAAGGAGCTACAGAGGGCCCAGAATTTATGAGCACTTCCTACTCTTGCTGAATGCCTGGTTTTGGGTCCCAGCACCCATGTGGCAGCTCACAATCACCTGTAACTCCAGTCCCAGTGTAGCTTTCACAGGCACTACATGAGCCTGCAGCGAAACACTCATACATATAAAAAGCAGTCAACCAGTAATCTAAAAGTAATACAGAAGGAAGTCAGCCTTGATTCACAGCTGTGAGCTTTGCTCGCAGTGTCTTAGCCCTACTGGCCCTCGCTCATCAACCCAGAGCACTGCTTCATTGTGAACATTAGCCATGAGCGTCATAGCAACTAGAGCAAAGGACTGGTAGAATATAGGGCAGGGAATAGGAACATGGGGAAAAACAGAACAGCTGACAGCAAATCAAACTTAACTTCCAAGGTAATATAAAAAAAGCACACCACTTCCTGCCTCTCCCCAAAGGCACTCCAAATATCATCCACATTCCTAAGTCCCACATCCAAATCACCAATGCCACAGGTGTCACAACTTTTCTGAGCCCCAACATGGAAACAAGTGGAGGAAACTGAAGTGTTAGAAGCACTGTGGCCTAAAACCTCCTGCACGTGGACTCGGTGCAGCAAAGGCACAACTTTGAGTTTTCAGCCAACCTAGTCTCCATGAGTTCCAGGGTAGCCCGATCTATGTATCAAGATGAGGGGATGGACCTCAGTTGGCAGTGCTTGCCTACTATGCACAGAGTCCTGCGTTCAACCCCCAGTTACACAAACCAAGTGTGGAGATGCATACCTGGAATCCCAATACTCAGGAGGCAGAGGCAGGAGGATCAGAAGTTCAAGGTCATCCTCAGCTACACAGAAAGTTCAAGACCAGTCTGGGGTACACAGACTCTAGCTAAAAAGAGAGAGAAATAGAGAGGGAGGGAGGGAGGGAGGGAGGGAGGGAGGGAGGGAGGGAGGGAGGGAGGGAGAAACAAATAACAACAACAAAAAACCAAAGTGACAGCATCAAATGAGAAAAAACAAATTTTCTCACCAAAGAGTTATCCTTGAAAAGCAGATTTTCAGGCTTGAGGTCTCTATGCGCAATGTTTAGCAAATGACAGTGCTGTAGAGCCAGGGCTATCTGAAAAAGGGCACAGGGACCAGACACTTCTTAGAAAAGCACCATCTCTCACACACCTAGTGTGAAACTTCAGGAGTTAAGTCAATTACAACTGTGGCCAGTGTTGATTTCAAAACAGAAGCTAAGACTCAGGACACCAAGAAACAGAAATGAATTAGCCTAAGTTTAACTATAATCTATACTTACTAAAACATGACTGCAAACGATCCTTTGTCAGAATAAAGCGGTGGATATATGCTGTAAGATGCCCCTTGACCTGTGCTGTGATAGATACCGTAGGGGAAGCCACAGGCAGCATCTTCAGTAGGCAGGAGCTTGCCCAGTGGGCGACAGGGCTGCGCCTGGGAGACAACTGCACTCTAGGGAGCTGAACGGCAGGCACTGCCTTCCAGCCAGCTGGCTTGATTTTCTACCTAATGTTGCAATTTGTACATCTCACTTAATGACAATGCATCTGTCCCTGTAGACTGCAACCGTTTTTTTTTTTTTAAATGAACGATTAGATTACATTCTTTTGTCTCAGTATCTGAGAAATGAATGGTGTAATTTGAAACTTAAACCAGAGATTCTGTGGTTCCTCGACTTAGTGATTCTTCTCAGCATTTCAAATACTGATTGCTACCCAGTCAACAGGAAAGGAGGCATTGAAAGACTTGAAAACTAGGGGTGGAAAATGTGCGAGTGCTTTTTCGCAAAGCTAACTGCTGTGCCATATGCTGGTCTACGGTCTGTTTGCTTGTTCTGAAGACAAGCCTGAGGTTTAGCGTGTCACCTCTATGAGTGTTCAGTGCTAGTTGGAGTCAGGGTATCAAATGGGCCATAAATTTATACAATAAAATATGATAGGCTATGACTAAGAATCATTCACTATCATAAAAATCCAAGAATAGCATTGTAATCTGCAGAAATGATCGATGATTTGTGCAAGAAACATCTCGGGTACGAATGCCTGAGAACAAGTTTATACTAAAGGGTCTACCTGTGCACAGCTGTCCTCAGACAGTCAGTGGAGGAAACTCTACAGCAGCCCTGGCACACATGTGACAAGCAATTAAGAATACAGTCCTTCCTCCCAAAGCAGAAAAGCGGCTGTGCTTCCCCTGTGAAGGCGTCCTTTCTGGTTATAACAAAGCAGGCAATGAGAGGTCAAACAGAGCTTTTCTTTCAGCTTTCTTTCCGGGTGCAATTGGACTGCTCAGCCAGAGTGTCAGCGCCCCAGACCCCCAACCCTCCGTTGACTTGCCTGCTTTGTTACTTGGCTGGCTTGCTTCTCTGTAAAGTGCCGGTGCTGGCTGATCCTGTGAAACAGCTCGCCCCCTTCCATCATCTCCATTACAATTAAGAGTCGAGCCCTGTTTGAAAGCATTTGATTTTGTTAAGTTAAAAAAAAATTTAAACATTATTTAAAAAACGGAAAGGAAAGCCGGGCGGTGGTGGCGCACGCCTTTAATCCCAGCACTTGGGAGGCAGAGGCAGGTGGATCTCTGTGAGTTCGAGACCAGCCTGGTCTACAGAGCTAGTTCCAGGACAGGCTCCAAAGCCACAGAGAAACCCTGTCTCGAAAAACCAAAAAAAAAAAAAAAAAAAAAAAAAAAAAAAAAAAAAAAAAAAAAAAAGAATTAAAAAAAAAAAAACGGAAAGGAAAAGAAAAACCTGGAAGCATCAAAAAACTGACATGAAGTGAACTCATCAACAAAATATGTAACCACTTTCTATATTCAGGGTTATCTAGCCACTAATTAAGAGCAATGATCTTCATTCTCAACAACAACAAAAAGAACCAAAATTCACATTTTGGTTCCTATTCCTTCATATAAAGGCTTCTGCTTTCATCCAAATGCTTTCACCAACAGAGCACGACTTGTGAGACACAATCGACTTCCCATCGGCTTTCAATACTCCATCTCTTTCACCAACTCCACAACGCCCACTTCCCACAGCCTTGTGTGAGATGCTTGCCTCCCAGGCTGCACTTACACTACTGCTGCTCTGTAAGGTTCCGAATGCAAGGAAGAGGCTCCTCTCTTGACACCTGCCACACTGCAATGACAGGGTCACACCCTGGTCTCTACCTAAGCTACTTCCCAAATGTGCAGCCGAAAGAATGATGATGGCTTCTCCCTTCAAGCAATGGGGCCTTTGTACGAGCCTCTAAGATTTAACCTGGAAGAACATTTGGGCCCCTCCCACCGATTTGGAATAGAATCTATTTCAATATTTGTTTATTTATAAAAAGCCTTACTATGTGGACCAGGCTAGACTGGGATGTATGATGCTCCTGCTTCTCAGTGCTAGATTACAGGCATGCACAACTACACCTGGCTCTATACTGTTTTATTTTGCTTTTAAGACACGCGCACACCCATACTCACACGCACACCCATACACACACGCACACCCATACACACACGCACACCCACACGCACACCCATACATACACGCACACCCATACACACACACACGCATACACACATACACACGCATACGCATAAGCACACATACCAGTGCTAGAGATTGAATCCAGGGCCTTGGGTAAGCTTGGCACTCTACCACTGACCTATAATCCCCAACCCTTAAAAGTTTTTTAAAAGAGAAAATAATCAAAACAATGATGGAGGAGGGGTAGCAGATGAAACAAGATTTCCCACCGGCAGCTGGTAAAACTCAGTGATCATTCATTACATAATTCCACTTTCACAAGTGTCTCCAAGTTTTTAAACACAAAGAGAAAGAGGCAGGAAAAGGAGAGAGGAAGTGGGAGGGAAACGGGAAGAGAACACAGAAGAGGACGATTCTGCTACAACATGGCCTCCACATAGCCAGAGGTGACGGCCCTGTTTAGTCTTACCTGGGACTGGACTCGTGAGGAAACTGTACACTGTTAGCAAAGACTTCAATAATCTGTACTATATTGGGGTGTGTGGCACACATCATGTGCAGACGCACCTTAAAGAGAACATAGGACATGTCTGTGTGCGAAGGACATGTCATCATTTCCCCCAAATGTCCATCAAAAGCTAACCACACTAAGTCCAAAGGATGTCTACTTCTGTCAAACTACTCATCACCTAGACTAATACAAAACACCCAGTGCGGCCCTGCGCAGACCGTCTCCCCAGTGCGGCCCTGCGCAGACCGTCTCCCCAGTGTTCTCTCCACAAATAAAACTGCACTGACAGATTTGCTGTCTACATCCTCTTTTTACTCACTTAATTTCAAGATTACTGCTACTCATTTTAAAAAGAATGTGAGGTGGCTGGAAGGGAAAGACTGTATGCTAGCTAGCATTCCATGCTGGAGACAGAACACTTGACAATGATAATGTGAACAGAGAACAGAAGTTCACTAGGGATACAGATGTTTTATGCATCTCTATATTTTCCAAGAAGTTGCCTGCCTTAGTTGTAAACATGTACATATTCTTAGGCCCCCAAAACACCTAAACGGGCTGGAGAGGTGGTCAAGTAGTTGAGAGTGCTTCCTGTACTTCCAAATTTAGTTCCCAGTATCCAAGCTGAGTGGCTCACACTGCCTGTAACTATAGTTCCAAGACATCTGCATAGACCTCCCTCGCTCTTCCCCGTGTGTGTGTGTGTGTGTGTGTGTGTGTGTGTGTGAGGGCTCACGTACGTGTGTGGTGTGTATGTAAGCAAGTCAAAGTAATAAAGGAACATACCTCATTTCTAGCTTTTGGACGATCGAGAAGGATTTTCAGTGCAAACCGTTCTTGAGACGATTTCTTCACACAGACTCTAGGTGTAGAGGGGAATCATGGTGGCAGTTAGGATCTACATAGCAAATACCAGGATAGCATGGCCTATATAGACTCTGTCTCAGACAAATACAAAAAAAGACAACTTGCCCTAGAGCAGCAGGTGGCAAGGGTCTCTTGGGTCTCAGCCCAGCTACAGAAATGACAGCCTCTCTGAGAGGCCCAGGCTTCTTTTACATTTGTTAAAAAATGTCATATCGCTGGGCGGTGGTGGCGCACGCCTTTAATCCCAGCACTCGGGAGGCAGAGGCAGGCGGATCTCTGTGAGTTTGAGACCAGCCTGGTCTACAAGAGCTAGTTCCAGGACAGGCTCCAAAACCACAGAGAAACCCTGTCTCGAAAAACCAAAAAAAAAAAAAAAAAAAAAAAAAAAGGTCATATGAATGTTTTGCCTGCGTGTAAGTCTGTTCACCACCAGGCCCCTGTGAAGGTCAGAAGAGGGCATCAGATCCCCTGGAACAGGAGTTATAAATGGCTGTGAGCTACTTCATGGATACTAGGAATCAAACCCAGATCCTCTGCAAGAGCAGCCGGTGCTCTGACCCATCTCTCCTGCCCTACCTTTTACATTTTCAATTCCATTTTAAAATTCTTAGTGGGTGTGTATATGTACACGTGGAGAACATGGGGAACCTGCAGGGATCAGTTCTCTCCTTCCAGTATTATTGTTGCTCCCAGAGACAGAATCCAGGCCATCAGAACTATAAGCAAGCTCCTCTACCCAATAGCCCATCTTACTGGCCCAAATAACTTGACATCTTAAAACCAACCTATAATACTATAGGCCATGTGACCTTGCTACCTAGCTGTGTCTAGATGCAAGAAAAAAACTAATAAGAAGCCTTTACTAAGGGGTCAGGACCCACATAGAAAGAGAACCAACTCCTAAAAGTCATCCTTCAACCTCCACACGTGCTATGGCACACATGTGCACATCACATGCACACACGTTCACTCATAAAAATGTAAAAAACATAATCAAATAAATATCCTCTACTAGGAGCTGGGGGTATAGCTCAATGGTCCATGTTCTTTATACACACTAAGCAAGACACTACAAATCCAAAACCAAACAGAAACTCTATTTAAACTCAGGCTAATTCTCAAAGTACATCTGATGCTTGTAGCTCAAGGCTCAATTTGTGTGTCTCCTCCCAGAGCAATGCACCGTTTTCCACGTGGGTGTCTTGGTGTCTTACCTAACTGGACCACTAATTCCTGCTCCCAGCTTCTGAGTCCAGTTGATACTATATTCTTCTAAAATGGAGGTTTCCTATTAAAAAGAAGAAAAGGGGGCAGGGGGAGAGATGATTCCACTGTTAAGCTAGATAATTGAGCAGAGGTTGGACAGCCATGGTCCAGCACCTCACATTCTAAGCTATCCATGGGCTTTATAATCGCACTTGCCTATGTGATTGCTGCTACCTCACAATCACTACCTCCTAATCGTACAGGCTCCAGAATAAAAGGAAACTCTGCAGCCCGCCTACATGGTCTATTTAAGTAGACAAATGATGCTTTATGGAGGATGTCAAAGTACTACAAAGTTAGGACTTTCGATGGGTGCAGAATACTTAGCATACGAGGCCTGCATCCCTCCCAGCACTGCACGTCCATGCTCATGCACATCACACACACAGCACAGTAACTTGTGCATCTTCACTACAATAGTGTACTTCTGAGAGTCCAGAAAACTGTGTCAGGTATCTGTAGAGGTTTACATCCTTGAACAAACTGCCCAACTTGTGCGTTTAGGAGAGTAGACTCTCAGATCTAATCTTCCACCATGTGAAGGTGACAGTCTACCTGACAGAGAGCTGAAAGGACTATACATTAAAGCCTGGAGTTCAGACACCTGCTTTTACAGAAGGAAGAAAGGCACTTGCAGACAGACCCACTCCAGACTGCTGGTCCTCAGTAGCCACCCACTACAGCCACCTGAGAATATTTAAATTCAATATTTAATCTGAGATCTGGGATGGAGTAGATGATGTATTCTAGTTTCATCCTCCACTCATCTTTATTTGGGTAGACCATCAACACTCTCTGGGGCTCAGATTCTCATACAGTGTGAAAGGCAGGCAACTGCTTTCCATAAACATGTTTACAGCTAGACAAAATTGTCAAAGCAAAAACAACAAAACTGCTCCTTTACCTCCAGCACCTGGAGGCAGAGGCAGGTCAGCCTGGTCTACATTGAGTTCCAGGCCAGCCAGAGCTGCACAGTCAGATCCGGTCAGTTGTCAAAACTAATTATTTCAGAAGAGTGTAAGCTAAACAGAGAACTGTCTTTTCTAACCCACCAGAGTGAGGTCAAAGCAGCATGCAGTCTGGCTCCTGCAGTTCCTACCCTCTGGCCTCCCTGCCCAAAGCAGTCAGTGGTGTCGCTTGCTCCCAGCACGGAGCTATGGAAAGTAGGCAGTGCTGCTGCTCCACTGGTCGGGGAAAAAATGCTGGGCTGTGCAGGCAAGAACAGGAAAATGTGGGTGACAAGGGACAGCTGTGTTAAGCTCCAAGACAATGGTCCTGGCCAGGAATGCAGAATATGTGGATTTAGAGGGCAAATCACTACACAGAGCCATAGAATAAGGCTGAAGTGAGCTCTCCACAATGGACGGGGAGACTGAGAGGCTAGGGAAACATAAAGCCTGAGTGACTTTGCAGTCAGCTTCATTCTGAAAGGACTCGAGAACCTCAGGGGTAGAGCGGCAGGAGGCACAGGCCTCAGGAGTCCAAAAACACTGCAGTTCCTGGCCACATCAGGCTGACATAGCTAAGCAGACACCACACACAGGCTGAGAAAAACAAAGACCTACCATCCCTGAGCAGACATTAGCATGCACAAAGAAAAGAAATTCTACTTTAATTCTAGGCAGCTACAAATGTAACAAGCTGGGGAAGGGATCAGAGTCCAGAGTTGTTACAATGTTACTAAGTGTCCGACTTTCAACAAAAATCACTAGATATATAAAACCCAGGAAATAATCATTGAATGCGAGAAGAGGAAAAAATAATAGCAACTATCTCTGACTACTGTACACAAATAGATAGGCTCTGCATAGATTTAATAGTTTATTTTGTTTTGAATCAATCTTATTTTTATTTTATATGTATTATTTTGCCTGCATTCAGGTCTGTGTGGAGATAGATGTCAGATCTCCTAGAACTAGAGTTACAGACAGTTGTGAGCTATAATGTAGGTGCTGTCAATAATGTACCCAGGTCCTTCTGAAGAGCAGTCAGTGCTCTTAACTGCTGAGACATTTCTCCAGAGGGTGTTTTTTTTTTTAAGACAAGAGTCTCACTAAGTGTAGTCCAGGCTGACCTTAAATCCAGAGTTCACTGGCCTCTGCCTCCCAAGTGCTTGGATTAAGGTATGCTTCACCACACCCTGCCTGTTTTTTTTTTTTTTTTAAATGTGTGGGTACCTGCATACACGTATAAGCGCCCTGGAACCAGAGGAGGTTGTCAGATCCCTTGGAACTAGAGTTACAGACTGTTATGAATGGTTGTGGGCCACCCAGTGTGGCTGCTAGGAACCAAACTGGAGTTTTCTACAAAAGTAGTACATGTTCTTAATCACTAAGCCATCTTTTCAGCCCTCCCCAGAAAAAGTTGTGTTGTTTTATTTTTTATTTTATTTTATTTTTTTAAATCTGCCTAAAGAAGGCTCGGCTCAGCAGGAAAAGCTCTTGCCACCAAGCCTAAGCTGAATCCCTGGAACCCAAATGATAGGACCAAATTTCATGTGCACATTTGCATGCACACACACACACACTGACATACACAAGCACACATTTAAAATGTTTTTAAATTTTTGATACATTCAAAGACTAAAAGACAATAATATTGATACTGAGTCAAACTAAGGACTCTTTTCATCTCTGTTTTGTTTTGTTTCTGTTTTTAATATGACAGACATCTCACTATGCTGCCTAGGCCAACCATGGTCATGCCACCATACCCAGCATATATAAATACTGTCAATGGTGAAACAAAAACAATGAAGAATGCGTGAAACTGTCAAACAGAAACATGAAAAGTGTCAGCCCATAACAAAGCTGTCACTCTAAATAGGAAAAAGAATACCTAAACAAACAAATGAAAGTCTATTCTGGCCTGGCAGTGGTGGCACAGTCTTTTTTTTTTTTAAAGAAAACAAACTATCCTTTTTCATTTCACATATCAATCCCAGTTCTCACTCCCTCCTCTCCTCCTACTCCCTCCACCTCCCCACCACCACGCCACCCATTTCTCAGAGGGTAAGGAACATTGCTTGGGGGAAGGTACAAGGTCCTCCCTACTACATCTAGGCTGAGCAAAGCATCCATCCAAAGAGAATGGGTTCCCAAAAAGCCAGTACAAGCAGTAGTGATAAATCCTGCTTTATAAAGTAGAACTTTAATATCTACTCAGAAGGCAGAGGTGTGCGGATCTCTGTGAGTTCAAGGCCAGCCTGATCTACAGAGCGAATTCTAGGATAGCCAGAGCTACACAGACAAACCCTATCTTGAAAAACCAAAGAAAAACAGTCATTTTTACTCGGGTCATTCTAATTTATGTACTTATTTATTTATACACAGAGTTTGTAGCTCCAGGCTACATGGCCTACATAGCTAAAGACGACCCTAAACTTATTATTATTTCACTTTGCGTGTGTGCATGTGTGTCCTCAGAGACCAGAAGACAACCTACAAGAGCCAGTTCTCCAAAGGCAGAGGTGGTGCACATCTTTAATCCCAGCACTTGGGAAGCAGAAGCAGATGATCTCTGCTGGTCTACAGAGCAAGTTCCAGGACAGCCAAGGCTACTCAGAGAAACCCAGTCTCAAAAAAGAAAGGAAAGAGGGAAGGAGGGAGGGAGGGAGGGAGGGAGGGAGGGAGGGGAGGGAAATTTGATTCTCTCCAGCCATGTGGGTCCACGGATCTTACTCAGGGCATCAGGCCTGAGCTCAGGTGCCCTTACCCACCAAAACCTTGGAATGGCACTGGTTCTGAGTTCTGATCCTCCTGTGCGCTGGGATGACAAGACTTGCACCACTGTGCCAGTTTTCTGGGGTTCTAGGGATCAAATCCAGGAATTCATGCATGGTAAGTAAGGTACTCTACCAACCCGGCTACACTCCCAGTCCCGTTTGGGGTCATTTTAGCACATAGGGTACTGCTGGCTCCTCAGAAATAAAATCTTGATTTCTAGGAGAGCAGGCAAGAGCACAGCAAAAAATGAACACACGGATAAGGAGGGAAAATCCGAAGAACAGGTTTTGAATGAAGACGAACCAACTCCTGAAGCTCAAGCTCTCAAACAGGCTTGTTTCAGACCTATCAGGAGGGGTCCGTTAAAGCCACTGCGAAGTGTCACAGAGGACCACCGAGAAGCAAATGGAGGCACTTGGGGGCGACGGAAACCTCCGAGTCCTAAGAAGTCCTACTAGTTCCACACATAACAAGTATTCCCACTCTACTCACCTTCGTTCTAGGTGAACAGAAACTATCTCAGCCAAGAAAGTTGAAGAGAGTCGGACACCCCACTCTCCACAACTCAACACGGTCCAAGGATCCGGGGGAGACAAAAACCCGGATTCACTAGATTCTAGTGACTTAAACCACTAACTCTCGTCCAGTTCTCTTGATTTTCCGAGGTTGGCGCTGCGGGGAAATCACAGGACAAAGCAGGGAAGACGTGGGTGGCATCTCTCTCTTACCTTGATGGCTTTCTCCATGTCGCTATCCTCTGACATGCTCCGCAGGGCTCCCACAGTCTGGAGCGGCGGAGGCTGCGCGGCTGTCTGATCCCCTGGCAGCCGAGGAAGCAAAGGGCTTGGAGCGCGGGTTCCCGGGCCTCGGGGACACGGGTAGTGCCCGCCACTGGGGACCGGAGGGGATGAGGGCCCGGGAGCCGGCTCGGCTTCCACAGGTGGCTCTAGGCTGGTGGGGGCGGTGGCGACGGCGGCGGCGGCAGCGGCGGTGGCTCCTGGGGACAAGCCTTTGTGCTGGGCCCCGCGCAGCCGCTTCCCGGCCTCATCCCCGGCCGGGGAGGCAGGCTCCCGGGGCAGGGCGAAACGAGGAGGAGCCCGGCCTGTTGCGCCGTGCGGGGGTTTTACGGGGCCGCCGCTTAGGCCCGGGCTCGCCAGTTCCTGAGGAGGGGCCTGCCCCGCCACCGCCGCCGCCCGCACCGCCGCGAAGCCGAAGCCAAGCCCGCCGCCGCCGCCGCCGCTCCCACTGCCGCTTCAGCGCCACACATCGCCGGGACGCCCGCGCCGGGCAGCCTTGCCGGCCGCCCGGACGCGCCGAACCCTCTGCAATCCCACGCCACCCATGCTGCTGCCCAGCTCCGCGACCCCAGAGCCCCACGCGCGCCTCGCCGGCGTCCTCTGGGCTTTCCGAGGCTCTCCGGGGACGCGCGGCTGATGTGCAGGCGTCCGCCGGGTCATCCCGGGAGCGCGCTGCATGCAGCAGAGGACCCCGGGCCTTCCGCAGTGGTGGCGCTGTGGAATGACGTAAGACGGTACGGTGGCCAGTCAGGACAAGGGAGCAGCGGGGCGCGTGCTGTGCGCGTGTGCTGGAAAAAGTTCGTGGAGACGGCCGTGGAGGCTGCTACGGAGCGGAACTTGGGACGTACCGAGACCTCGCTATGTGGGAACCGACTGGATTGTGCTTGTCCTGTCACCTGTGAGGGCTCAGAGATGCAGCTGCCTGCTGTCACCTCAATATCCCGAGGAGTTCCCCTAGACTTCTCGGGGCCAAACGAGTTCGTGGCTTCCACGCTGCGAGTGTTAGGACTAGACAGATTATGAAGCGGAGTGGAAAGTTTTGTTAAAGATTATTTACATGAGAGAGTTAAAAGGCATAGAAATGGGAGTATGCGCTTCCCAAGAGTAAATTTAGGGAAAGCAAGGAGTACCCAATCGTGGAGGGTTGTTAACTGTACTATTTTGGTGGCTCAGGTTGCTAGAAGCCGGGCCTGGTGGCAAATGCCATTAATCCCATCAGAGGCAAGTGGATCTCCGAGTTCCAGGCCAGGTTACATGTCTCAAAGTCTGAGAAGGAGGGTTGCTGAAGAAATTCTCAAACCAACCCTGCTGCTCTTTTGATAGAAGACATATGAACTGCCTCTGTAGATGCTTTGGATGAAATCATTAGTTAATAAAATGAAACCAGGAGCCACGAGAGTTATACCAGGAATTTAGTACATGTTCTATAAAATGTCTGATATCGCTCAAAGGGACAGTCAGGGGGCAGAGAAGAGATGGGGAGCCTGAGCTTCAGCAGTCAGGACTTGTTTATTGATTCGCACAGCAGGGGGCAGACTCCTCCAGAAAGTTGAAAATGGTCTGCCAGAGGAAAAGGTACCTGCCCTAGCTCGGCAGAACCTCCAATGTTAGGATTATTTCTTAATATTAGCTCCCCGACGACACAGAAATTCCCAATCAAGTCAAATCAAAACAAGCCAGATTAAGAAATATGCAGGTTTAATGGGAGATCTGCGCTTTCAGGTGGCCCAGAGGGGGAAACCGGGAAGCCACAGGAGGGGTTCAGGACCTGGCCTATTGGAATTTGAGGTCCAAACCAGGCCTGGGGGCTGGGATAGATGCAAGGAACTGGGACCTACGCTCCCAACCTAACACAAGTGGCTGACTCTTTTGCTTTCCAGACCTTCAGGATGATCCCCAATTTCTGGCTGAGTTTTTATTTTATTTTTTTTTTTTCAAACTGGGTTTCCCTGTAGTTTTAAAGCCTGTCCTGGAACTAGCTCTTATAGACCAGGCTGACTTCAAAGAACTTCCTGAGTCTTGAGTGCTAGGATTGAAAATGTATACCTCCACACATGGTTTTAAATTAGTTCATGTGTTTGTGGTGGGCTATATTATAGCCATGGCTGCTGTGGGGCCCATATAGATCACTGCCCACACAACTTCGGGATAAATACACAGAGACAGAGACATTCAAGACTAGCATGCTGCCTCCCAGCACTTGTGAGGCTGAGACAGACCATTGAGTT
>JABTXL010005809.1:1689399-1710755 GCA_025134845.1 Neodon shergylaensis | reverse complement strand
CTACCTAAAAGACAGAAGACTTCAGCCACCAATTCAAAGTCAATTAATGCTTTTAACTATTAGAACTAACCAGTAAAGAATTCATCTCACTTTCCAGCCCCTGAGGGGCTAAGGAGCTGAGAAAAGGTTACAGGACCCACTCATCAACTAAAAAATTAAAGATCTGTTGCCAGCAAGAGTTCATTGTTGGAGGCAATAAAGGGTCTGGAATAAAGGCAACTGACAAGAAAGGGAGACCCCAGGAAGGCAACCCTGGGTGGTGCTAAGGATTCCTAGCTCAACACTGCCCACTGCTGGCCAGAATACAAAGCACCCGCCAGTCAGCATTTCAGCTCACCTGAGCCTCTGCTGCCCTCCTGTGACTGGGAAGGAACTAGCGTTTGCTGTTCCACCAAAATATAACTCTGCAATACACTCTCAGCATCTCAGTGAAGGAAATGTGCATCCACTAGGTGGCAGCAGAGCTTAGAGGGTGACATCTAGGCTGGTAGGTAGCTGCAACACGTGGTCCCACTCCACGGGTGTGAAGTGAAGGGAACAAGCCCCTGGCAAGGCTGCAGCATGCATGGGCAGCCCGTTTACATTGGGCTTCATGGTCTGAGTTGATGAGGACGACTGACCAGGTCTCTTCCTCAAGGAACAGGTTTCACCAATGTACAAACTTGGAGAGCTGGATTCAGAGTTCAGAGCTTTAACCATTACACCACGGGAACTGGTGCCCACCACAGGAGCTGGTGCCCACCACAGGAACTGGTGCCCACCACGGGAGCTGGTGCCCACATGGGAGCTGGTGTGTAGGCAGCACTAAATGGACTGGGGTGGGTAACTGGGCAGGGGTAGATACTAACATGACAAACCCACATAGATGTACACACATACACATAATTAAAAGTAAAAAATACTATTTTAAAAATTAAGAAAGGAATCTGAAATTGGTCTAGGGGGCTGCCTATACTCGTAATCCCAGCATGGGGGAGGCAGAGGATGGAGGATCAGGAGCCCAGGGTCATCTTCCAGTGTGTACGGGGTTTGAAGTGACCTTGGGCTACAAGGGACCCTGTCTAAAGCCCAAACAAACAAAAGATGCCTCACAAGGCTCTCTGGATCTCTCAGCACCTGGCCTACAAATGGGAACGGCAAACTCATCTTCCTGAGGCTATTTGAAAATAAATGAGATTGCACAAGCACTCAAAACACCAGTGGGAACTCCTGCTGCTCCTCGGCTCTGCTAAACCGCCCTGGCTTTCACAGCCCAATGACGTTTTCTTTTGATCGGCCTTTTCCAGATGGTTTTAAATGTCACCTTCAAATTCATTAAAAATCTGTTATAGATTTTTTAAATGTGCATTCTCAATTGAAAAAAGAATGGTAGGCAGCAGCTGGATGATGGTGGCACACACCTTTAATCCCAGCACTCGGGGACAGAGGCAGGCGGATCTCTGAGTCTGAGGCTAGCCTGGGCTACAGAGCAAGTTCCAGGACAGCCAGGGCAACACAGAGAAACCCTGTCTCAAAAAAAAGGAAAAGAAAAAGAAAAAAAAGAAAGAAAAAAGAAAAAATGCTAGGCAGCAACATGAGAATCCAGCTCAAAATGTGCTGCCCTATGGCCCCACATTTCATGTCATAGGAATAGGAAGTCAGCTCCTCTAGTGTCTCATAAATGTTTTCTCAGAGCACTGAGTGGTTTTGCTTTTGCTTTACTTTGTTATCCTACCTTCTGAGTTAGTGTAAAGACTGGCACCACTTGGAAACTACAGTTGGCACCATGAGTATACACCTAATTAAAGCCACATAGATGGGACCAATAAATGTGCGGGACGGGGTGGTGTATGTCACGTGAAAGATCTCAGGAAAATGCCGGGCGACCCCGGAGAAGAGATCATTCCACTTTCCTAGGAGCCTCTTCTCTCCACAGAGACTGAACACTGCGACCTGGGATTGAAGAGTCTGCATACTCGGAGCCCGTACTTCCCAGCTGAGCAGGTGGCCCTGAGCTGTTAATATCTGCACTACACGGTTTCTGCTGAGCCTGCTTTTTCGTCTGTTCTGTCATAATTTTGAAATACTGAGTTCTTGAGAGCCAAGTCCTCCTCCAATCATGGCAGTGCCAGGAAATAATTTTCCATGATCTGTTGTCTTTCTGAACCTTGAGAACACCCTTGAAATGTGTTCTGTTCCTTCCTAAATACATACCGTAACTCATCTAGAAAACACCTCAGCAAATCTAGTGAAGCAATCAGAAGGCACAGCTGTTGCAACACCTCCACAGAAGGCCAAAGAGTTACACCTAGTATTCATAAACCCAAGGTGGGCAACACCAGAGGCTCCATTTCCTAGCGACCTTCAAGGCACCCAACAGAAACAGTCAACTGGTAACTGGTAAGAGCTGGGATTCACTCATCACTGCTTCTCCCAGACACAGCCACCCTCTTCTCAATCTCCCCCAGCACTTTGCTCCGATCACTGGTAACACTCTAATCCTGCTACGTTTTAACTATGTGTTTATATGGGTCTTTACCTTACGTAAGACAGCTCAAGCTGACCTCCAACTTGATGTGCAGCTGAGGATGAACTTGAACTCCTCCAGCCTTAGCCTCCTGGTACTACTATGTCTGGTTTGTGCAATGCTGGTATTGAACCCAGGGCACTCTACCAAATGAAACACAGTCCCAGTGTGGTGGTGTGAAAGAAAGTGGCACTATTAGGTATGGCCTTATTGGAGTGGCATTTTAGAAAGTGTGTCACCGGGGGAGAGGGAGAGAAAAGGCTTTGAGGTCTCAGAAGCTCAAGCCAGGCCTAGTGGCTCATGGTCACTCCCTGCTGCCTGTGGATCCAGATGGAGAACTCTCAGCTCCTTCTCCAGCACATCTGCCTGCACAATGCCATGCTTCCCGCCATGATGATAATGGACTAAACCTCTGAAACTATAAGCTAGTCCCAATTATATGTTTTCTTTATAAGATTTGCTGTGCTCACGGTGTCTCTTCACAGCAATAGAAACCCTAACTATGACACCCAGTTTTGTTCTTTTGTTTTTGTTTACACTTTTTGAGGTCTCGGCTGTTCAATTTTAAAGGCATTTTCCTTTCCTCTGTATTCCTTACTAGGCACCAACGAGAGATGAGGGAGGGATGGGAGCAGATCAGGTCTTCAAGAACTGAAGCTGTCTGAGGATGGTGGGATGAAGTGGTTCTCAACATTTCAATGACTAAAGCATCCCAACAAGTTACCACTACTTAAAATGAAAGTTTTACCTGAACAAACAGAATTGTTTTAACATGGATTTATGTGCCATCTCAAGTGAGTGACTAGTTCCTGCTAGAAAACGAAATGCAGCCCCTGTCAAGCACTGCACACACTCTGCAATGCGCCACTCTGGTGGTTCTTGTCTCAGAGCTCCACCCTTTTAGTACAAAAACACAGGCTTCCATGCAGTGTGTAGAGACTGATTCTGAGATACCTTCCCCTAAAAGGTTATTAGTTTCTAAGATTCTCTTCTCCTACCTAGAAACAATGATACTAAACTTTACGGTACAAAGACAAAAAAAGAGCAGACATTCATTGGTGAGCTGCAGGAGCACCAACCAACGCATCAATAGACAGAGGCCGCTCTACAACGATGTAACTGCGATGGAGAGGCTACTGGACTGCTCTGGGCCCATTTTCTCATATACTGATGTGTATGGAAAAACATCCAAGTACTTACCACAGCTTGCAGACTGCTGCAGAAGTGTGGCAGTCTGAATGAGAATGACCACAGGCCCATATGTTTGAATGCTTCCACCCAGTAGGTGGAACTGTTTGAGAAGGACTAGGAGGTGTGGTCTTCTTGGAGGAAGTGTGCCACTGTGGGTGGGCTCTGAGGTTCAAAAGCCCATACCATTCCCATTTAGCTCTCTGCTTCATGCTTAAGGCTCAAGATGTAAGTGCCCAGCTACTGCTCCAGCGCCATGTCTGTCCGCCTGCTGCCATGATCCCCACCACTACAATCATGTACTCTGATCCTCTGCAAGCATGAATACCACTTACTTCTACAATTGCCTCTGCCATGATGTCCTATCACAGCAATGGGAAAGTAACTAATGCAAAAGAGAGGGTGGAGAAGACGTCATACACTCTGGGAGGGTGGGGCAGAGAGGTTTTCAGTTCTGCCATAGGATCTAGGCCCACTTTTGTTTCTCTACCAGAGTTCTGTAAAGTTTGTTTAGGGGGCAGGAATGGCTTCAGTGCCCAACAAGGGATGTAGCAAATGATCAGTCTGGTTCCAAATCTTCTCCCAAGTTAATCCAAGTTTATCATTTAAGTTTGGGACACATATTACTAAGTACCAACTGTCACTCGTTCATACTCTGAATGCCTAAGAGGTAACAAAGGCCACACTTAACATCAATGACAATCAAAATTGGAAAAACTTCAAGGACACATGTAAAAGCAAAGCCTGCAATTTATCATTCTTCAAAAATCTTAAGAGTGCACACCTGTAATCCCAGCAGGAAGGAGGCTGAGGTAGGAGGCTGACAAGCTTGAGGTCTGCCTGGGCTACATAGAGAAAGCCTGTCTAGAACAACAAAAATAAAGGGAAAGTTTTAAATCTTGAGTGTATTTCTTTCACAGTCACTAGTAGAATACACTGCATCGAGCACACTGCACTCTGCACCTTAAAAATCTGCAGGACTAAGACGCGACTGTCGAGAACAGCAAGCTGATGATCATGCCGACAGAATACACTGAACCTCCAGGAAATTCTGCAAACGTCACAGCACCACAGAACTCTTCCAACTAGGAGCAGAGCCAGCCCCTCTAATTCCACCTGCTAAAGCCAACCCAACAGGACAAGGCTGTGATCATCACTTACTTTCTGCCGACTCCAGCTCCACAACTAAGGACCCGGGAGCAGTTCAGCCAACGAAGTTCATGACGACAAGGTGCAGGATAGTGCTGGCAAAGAGGAAGTCAGCAAAGGCCCGCTCTGGAGAGATGCCTTGGAAATCCGCCTTGTTCTGCGGGTTGATCTGTATTCTCAAGCAAACTGGGTAAGAAACAAAACACAAAGTCATTATCTAGAAGTACAAAACAAATCAATTCTAATCAATATACAAACACATCCCAAGATGACAATTCTCCTCTACCAAAATGAATGCACACACCCACGATGCCCGCACAGGCATGACACCTATGATGTGCACAAGCTAGAAACAGTTCACACCTATTCACAGCACAGAGGGCAATTAGTGCATGTGAGCAAAGAAGACGATATGGCAAGGAAAGGGACTTCTGCTAGATACAGCTGACTGAATTTCAGTCCGGACGTAAAGAGTACATGCTAGATGATTCCATATACACAGAACCACATACCAGTGATCCCAGAACTTGGTGGAAGGGCTTGGGGGGAGGGAGACACTGCCACAAGTCTGAGACCAGTCTGGGCTAGAGTTAAGATCCTGTCTTAACAAAGAGAACCCTAAGAGAGACATACGTAGAGCTAATCTATATGGGAAGTAGAAAGAGACAAGATCTCCTGAGTAAATAGGGAGCATGGGGATCATGGGAGAGGGCAGAAGAGGAGGGGGAAGAAGGGAGGGGAGCAGAGAAAAATATATAGCTCAATAAAAACAATTAAAAAAAAGATCCTGTCTTAAAAACGCAAAATAAACTAGGCAAAATAAGTCAAGTGATTTTCATCTTTCGTGGACAGAAAGGACCCTGTACGGCACAACAGCATTCTGTCTTGATCTGGGGTAGTTAAATCAGAGAATCTAAAAACGAATCCCAAGCCAGGCAATGATGTGGCACGCCCATAACCCCAGCACTTCCCCGGAAGATGGAGGAGGGATCCACGCCATGTCACCCTTCGCCACAGCAAGTTCAAGGTAACCCTGACTACATAAGACAACTAAAAATAGGGCTGCGAGACCGCTTACTGGTAAGGGCATTGCAGCATGCATACACACATACGATAAATAAAACTGCAAAAACTAAATAGGAAATGCATTAAATTATAAACTTTTAGAATGTCTTGCTGTTTTTTGTTTGGTTGGTTTTAGTTTTCCTAGACAGGATTTTTTTTTTTTTTGTGTAGCCTTGGCCATCCTGGAACTAGCTCTGTAGACCAGGCTGGCCTTGTAGATCCGCCTGCCTCTGCCTCCCGAGTGCTAGGATTAAAGGTGTGCACCACCACTGCCTGGCTCACTTTTAAAATCTTAACTATCATTTATTAAAGGAAAAATAAAGGGGGAAAAATGATATGTCAGAGTTATGCTAAAACTAAACTTATGCACAGATATATCTCCCCAACCCTAAGAACTCTCTTAATCTAGCTGATAAAGGTGTCCAATTGTACCTACGTGGGGCTATAATACAGCAGTAACAAAAGTTGGGCTGAATGACGACCCCATGAAGCACTAAACACTCTCTACAAGATGGGTGTGTAATACACGGCAGAGACTATAAATACAGCCGCTTGTCTGCTTTTGCAGACCTCATACCATAGGTAATTATCTTTGATAAAGTTCTAGCAGCCGCCTATCCATTTCAAAAGATGGCAGAAGACCCAACACAAGACTCCTGACTGATCTCTCCGGCCACATTTCTGTATCCCTGAAGTCTCTAACAAGGCAGCAGCCGGTCACCCAGGCATGAAAAGAAGCTTCAGGGGTATTCTCTATTCAAACACCTTTACGGCTGCAATAAAAAATAAAATAAAATAAAATCACACCTGCTTCAGGCTAGCATCCGCTCCAGCAGTAACAAAGAGTCCACCCAAAGGAGATGATAGTCACACTGGTGCTCCAGAGTTCATCACCATAGCAACAGCTTCCACCACCCCAGGCACAGACAGACAGCACTGGTCTTTGAGAAGGACACTGACTGGAGTAAGGGAACCACTTAAAACCTTGCTGTGAAAGGTCAGGTTAGACCACTTTCTGGGGAAGCAACTGTAATGTTATTTAATATTTAAAATGTTTCTATCTTTTGACTAAGGAATGTGACTAACAAAACAAAGTATGTTTGTAGATGTGAAGGAAAAAAGAAAAAAGGAAATGGTCCAAATGTCATCAAAGGGAATAATTATACTACAGATCTGAGATGAAATCCTATTAATTGTTCAGAACGAGGTAAATTCTCTATACACTGACAATAAAGCTGTCCACTTTCACTGAGTGAGAAGCCAAAAGCACTCACTCATTCCAGGTCCCTTTTTCATGTGTCTGTGGTGTTGTATATATTGTATGTATATGTTCATGTGTGCACACATACATGTGTCTGTGATGTTGTATATATTGTATGTATATGTTCATATGTGCACACATGCATGTGTCTGTGATGTTGTATATATTGTATGTATATGTTCACATGTGCACACATATATGTGTGGAGACCAGAGGTTGAATTCAGCAGTCTTCCTCAATCATACCCACCTAATTGTTTTTTCAAAAATTTACTTTTAGGGTGTGTGTGTGTGTGTGTGTTTCTCTGCACGCTATCTCTGTGTGCCCTGTGTGTCCAGGTGCTCCTGGAAGCCAGAAGAGGGCATTGGATTCCCTGGAGCTGTAGTTAAAGGCAGCTGTGAGCCTTGGATGTGGATCCTGAGAGCCAAACTCAGATCCTCTGAAAGAGCAGGGAGTGACCTTAACCACTGAGCCATCCCTCCAGTCCACCCACTTTACTTTTGAGGCAGGATTTCTCCCTGAACCTGCAGCTCATGGATTCAGCAGGGTTTGCTGGCCAATGAGCTTCAAGGGTTTGCCTGTGTTTTCCTCTTCCCCCAGCTTGGGCTCCAGACATTCCTGCGAGTGCTGGGGACCCTAACTCAAGCCCCCCATGCTCTTGCAGCAACTTCTCTACCTCGGGTCCCATATTGCTCTTTCTAAAACCTTAGCTTTTATATATAATTGTTATGTTCATACCCTTATTTCACATACAAATATTCTATCACTTGGTAGCAATCTGACGTAAACTCCGGAGATAAAGACAAAGAACTGCTAACAGCAATGGGAAACTATAAGGGAGCAGTAGGAAAGCTCTGTGAGGGTGGATACAGCCATGGGCTGAGCTAACCCTAAAATAACCATAACTCCAATTCTGTAACAGTGCACAAATCAACCCCACAAGCATCCAATGTACCTCAGAGGTCATCGGGACCAATACCCCATTTTTGAAAAGACGTTTATTCTATGTGTATGGGTGTCTTGCCTACACATATATACACACATTACATGTCTGCCTGGTGCCAAGGAGGTTAGTAGACAGCATTAGATTCCCCAGAACTGGAGTCACATGAATGGTTGTGAGCCACCATATAGGTACTGGGAATGGAACCTCTGGAGGAGCAGCCAGTGCTCATAACTGCTGAGCCATCTTCCCAGCCCTCCCAACACCCCATTTGATGCATAAAATGCCTATGTCAGCTGAGTTTTTTGTTTTGTTTTGTTTTTTGCCAACATGACATATAGAGTCAGCTGAGAGGAGAGAACCTCAACTGGGGAATTGCCTCCACCAGAACAGCCTATGGGCAGGTCTTTGGGACATTTTCTTTCCTTTTTTATTTAAAAAAAAAAAATATTTCATTTTACTTTATTTATCCGGTGGTTTGTCTGCATGCTTGTCTGTGCAACACTTGTGTGCCTGGTGCCCTAGAAGCCAGAAGAGCATGTCAGACCCCCTTGAAGTGGAGTTACAGACAGTTCTGAGTAGTCATGTGGATGCCAGGAATTGAATGTGGGCCTTCTGGAAAAGCAATCAGGGCTTCTAACTGCTGAGCCATCTCTCCAGCATTTTCTTAATTGATGATTGATATGGGAGGACCCAGCCCACTGCAGACAATACTACACCCCTCACCCCAGGCAGATGGTCCTGGGTTGTATAAGGAAACCAGCTGAGCAAGTCAGGGAGAGCAAGCCAGCAAGTAGTGTTCCTCCACAGTCTTTGCTTCAGTTCCTGCCTCCACGGTCCTGCTTTGCCTTCCCTTGATGATGCGCTGTAACGTGTAAGCCACACAAGCCCTTTCCTCCCCAAGTTGCTACTGGTCATAGTGTTTACTACAGCAAAGCAAAGCAGGACCCAGTCTGAGAAGTGTGGGAAAAAGGTGTGCGGAGAAGCCTCCAAGAATAGCCTGGGAGTTTCTGAAGGATACTTACCATGCCCAGGACAGATAAGCTGTCCCGTGAGAGGTCAAACCCCTCCAGAACCTGTGTTACTCATAAACATGCCACATTCTTCAGAGGCTTTGGACACAAGAAAGGTAAAGAAACACACTTAAAACATGCTTGCTCCAGAAATGGGCCTTCAGTGTCTCCCAGCACTTCCAAAGATGGGAATGGACTCTCTCCCGAGGCAGCTGCCCCCCCCCCCGCACCCCGCAGTTCTAGTCCATCCACTCCTACATGCTCCTTTACCAAGCATCCTTCAGGTGCTGGGAACGTGACACACAGCCAGCCAGGAGTCTGGCTCCCATGGAACTTAGTCTGTGGAGACAAACACACGTGCTTCCAGTCACAAGTCAGCAACCAAACAAGAACATTCTGACAGAGCACACACCGAAGAAAATGGAGCAGGATGAGAAGACTAGAAAACGTCTTTTTAAGATGCTACTAAAGCCCATGTTTGAAGCCATCCACGTAAAGATCTGGGACAGAGCAATCAAGACAGTAAAATCAGTCTTGACACAGCTTAGACATAACAAGTCAGAGACACCAGATATCGGTGACCAAGTCTCAGGAAAGAGTCTGCACTTAAAGGGCAATGCAACAGCACCGCAGGGTCCGAGCACCTGGTGACATAAACGACTCACATTCTTTAAAGCTTAGAACTGCAACGTGAAGAATGGCTTGTAGGACTAGAGATGAGTGACCTAGGAACTGAAGAGCTCAAGGTCAAGCAGATAAAAATGGGCAGAAATGAAGAGACAGAGGCATTCTATATTCTGGAGACGACAAAAGCTGGCTGGGATGTGGGGGTCAAGAGAAACTATGGGATCAAGAGAGACCCCCAGAATCTGGCTGAACAGCCTTCTCAAGTATGCGGCTAGTGAAGAAGCAGATGGCAGGGCAGGGAAGGATCTATTTGGGAAATATAAACTAGAGAGACAGGACAGCCATCAAGAAGAGGAATGAAGTCAGGAACTGGATTTACTAATTTGAAACTCAGAGGACAGGCCCAAACTGAAAACATAAATAACACGATAACTGTATGCGCACAGATGGAACTTAAATTCACCTATTACCATAGAAATGCAAAATGAAACACCCAGCACAACGGGGAGGGAAAGGCGGTAGGTGAGAAAGAGCAAGGACCAGGCAGTCACAAGAGTGCGCGGAAGCGAGTTTCACTCAGAAAGAACAAGGCAGCTGAGCTATACGCTAACGGTGAGCAGTGAGGTGAGGTGAGCAGTGAGGTGAGGTGAGCAGTGAGGTGAGGTGAGCAGTGAGGTGAGGTGAGGGAGATGCTCTCCATGTGGCATCAGGGTAAGAGAGTCAGAAGTGGTGGGAACAGAGCACACCAGGCAGTGCTGAGGAGTAAGCGGGAAAGGCAGAAACAGCAACTATTCCTACAGGAAGTTCTATGACGATAGAGAAGAAATAGTTGGCTGCTAGGCGTGGCTGGGGTTAAAGGGAATTTTTTGTTTTGTTTTGCTTTTTTGTTTGAGACAAGGTCTCTCTACATGGCCTTAGCTGGCCTGAAACTCACTATGTAAACCAGGCTGGCCTCAAACTCACAGAGATCCTCCTGCCTCTGCCTCCCAAGCGCTAGGATTAAAGTATGCACCACCATGCCTGGATCAACTTTTTCAAATTAGACAACATTAGAGCATCTTTAAAAGATAAGAATGATTCAAGAGAGAGAAAACACATGATGCTGAACAAAGAGATAACTCAGAAGTCATCCGGCCACAGGAGAACACAAGCTCTCCTGAGTAAGCGGAGGAGCTGGCAGCTGACAAGAGAGGGACATGACACCCCAGTGGGAAGCAGAGAGCACAGGTGCAGGGCAGCCAGGCCGCTGACATTCAATGGGAGATGAAGGGGCTCCTGGCCATGTTCACTCTGCTACTGAAAACTAAAATAAACCGTGAATACAGCCAAAGGAACGGAGAAAAGTGAGAGGTCACGAAGCACATTTTGGGAAAGTGAACACACTAGGGACACTGCAGGACCACTGGGCAGGGCGGGTGCCCAGCTGCTCCCATCCTCACCAGCGCCACTTCATCTACTGCCTCCAATTCCCTTCAGACCGGAAGAGCAGGGCTGCATCTGTGCTCCTCACAGGTGAACGTGCAGCACCCGAGCAGAGGCTGGCAAACAGCCCTCCATGTTCCTTAAATTAAGACACGGGCCACAATTAACACGCACAGTGCTAAGCAAGGATGCAGGGGTGGAAGCACTGCCCTTGCCTTCCAGAGGGCAGACAACACATGTGCAGCCTGATGGGAAGTCCCATCTCTCTTCTTCCTTAACTCCACCCCATCCCCGACAGACACAGAATGAAGCAGGACACAGAGCCCTGGGTCAGCTGGGAGGGTCAGCAAAAGTTCTCCACAGCGGGAAGCATCGAACTGAGAGGGAAAGAGAGCCAAGTGAAGGCACAAGAGCTTGACGTCAGAGTAAGTAACTTCCTGATACTGGAGCTGCGATGAAGAGGAAGGAATCAACGAGGCCGGCTCCCAAAAGAGCTTATGTGTCATGAAAAACAAACAAACCAAAAACTTGACTTTGGGAACCACAGCCAAATGTGGTTAAGCAACACAATCAGGCTGGCAAGTCAAATCAAGCTAAATGATACCAGAGGCTGCGCAGTCAGGACGCAGCCTGAGGTACCGAGAATAAAAAGTAGTGATGGATAGGACATTTAGAAACAGGACAATCAGCCATGAGGTTGGCAAATTGGCAAATTCCCATCTCCTGGATAGCAGCTAAGAGAAGTCCACAAATCTAACAGACACTCCCTCAAGTAGCCAGACCCCAGTCCCATAAGCCACTGACTCCCTTAAGACAGAAGATACTCTGGATTAGTCTCCTTTTTCTCAAACTCAAATTCCTTTGGGATTTCTTTTTTTTTTTTTTTTTGGTTTTTCAAGACAGGGTTTCTCTGTAGCTTTGGTGCCTGTCCCGGAACTAGCTCTGTAGACCAGGCTGGCCTCGAACTCCCAGAGATCCGCCTGCCTCTGCCTCCCAAGTGCTGGGATTAAAGACGTGCGCCACCACCGCCCGGCTTCCTTTGGGATTTCTTAAATGGGAATACTAAAACTTTGTTCAGTAAATGTCTTAAATTTATTGTTTGTATGTGTGGGCATGTGCATATTAAGTGTATGGATGTGGTGTGTGTGTGTAGTGTATGTATGTGTGTGTAGATGCACATGCCTGTGTGTGCATACTTTCAAAGGCCAGAGGCCACCAGTGTTCTGCTCTCTCTCACCCTTTGAGACAGGGTCTCTCACTGAACCTGAGCTGGCAGTCAATAAGACTCAGCAATCCACTTAAAGCTCGGGGATGGAGTACTTGCCTACTAAGACATATTTTTAGCCATATTTTAAGGACAAACTTAACTACTTCCCACTTACCAGTACTTGAAATGAGCAGATTTCAGTTAGGTAAAAAAAGGAAACTAAGAAAGCTGCCAACACTGGAATGTTAACTCAGAAGCGACAGATGTCCCTCCTCGAGGGAGAGCTAACCATAAGATAAACAGTCTGCTGCGAGAATGAACCAGGAAAGGAAAATTACTCCCTCGGGGTCCTTTAAAAACCTACTACACTATACTGTTGAACAAGCTCATCCTGGCAGCCAGTAACCTCCACGCCCTTCCTGAGACCCTGATAAGTCGCCCAGCCACGAGGAGATAGAAGACACCACCATGTCTCATCAGACTTTTAAAAGTTTGACGGCAGTGTTCTAAACTGATTTAAAACATACTGACCAATTTCCAAGAGCAAATGCACACATGCACGGATGAAGAGACAAAGTGAAAGAGCATCCTCCTCCAAGTCACGCAACAACTTACAAGTCTGTCCTTTACTTCCAAAAAAGAACCGCTGTGGACAGCCGGCTGTCTGTGCGTCCACTCACGATTCACTTAGTGTAGTGTATGCACGTGGAGGTGCGAGGACAACTTGCAGAGGTCAGTTCTCTCCCTCCATCACGCAGGTCCCATGGTCAGACTCAGTGGTTTCAGGCTTGGTGACAAGCACCTTCACCCACCGAGACATCTCACCGGCCCATGTTCTCGTGTTTAATTCTCAGATGATCTCCTATAGTAATAGGTCTGACACCCAAAGCTTGAGCATTCAGCACCACTTGGTCCTTCAAAATCCTCCAACATGATTTCCTACAACTTCCCTTCACCAGTCAAACTGCCCCTTCCATTGTCTTCCAACAAAAAAACACAGGGAGAAAAAAATCAAAACAAAACTTCAGCGGGTATAAGATTTCCAGTCTCAACAATAGGAACAAAGGCTAAACAGCCAAATTTCAAAATTTTCACTAAAACAAGTTACCAGACAATGGTCTGGGCTAGCAAAAGAGGTTGGACTTAGTAAACTCAATGCTACCAAGAGAAACATGGCAGCCGGGCTCCTGGCACACACCCTTACATCTCAGTAAGTAAAGGGACATGGATCTCTGTGAGCTCAAGACAGCCTGACCAGCAGTTCTACCCAGCCAGGGCTACACACTGACACACTGTCCAGAAAAAGATGGGCGGGTGGACGGACGGACGGACAGACAGATTTGAGGATTTAGCTCAGGGGCAAAATGTCCCTGAGTTCACAGGGAGTGAGGGGATGCAAATAATAACTTTCTGCAGCAACAATGAATGATCAGAAATTCTTCATTTCTCTCATTCTGTTACCTAAAAGATTTGGAAATCTACTCGCTACTGACTCCAATCTCACTACTAATAAAGTCCTCCCTACTAATAATGTCCTCCCTACTAATAAAGTCCTCCCTACTAATAAAAAGTCCTCCCTAATAACGTCCTCCCTACTAGTAACGTCCTCCCTACTAGTAACGTCCTCCCTACTAGTAACGTCCTCACTGCTGACACGTCTCCCTACTAGTAACGTCCTCCCTACTAGTAAGGTCCTCACTGCTGACACGTCTCACTACTAACAGTGTTCTTTCGCTAAGCAGTCTATTCAATAACAAGCCCCGCAGCTCCCACTGGAACCTGACAATTCTAGCCTTAACAGGCACAAGAAACAGGCCTGGGAGCTGAAGAGCTACCTCACTTGGTAAAGGGCCTGCCTCAAAGCATAAGGACCCGATGGCTCAGATGCCCAGCATCCATGTGAAACCTAGTATGGTGGCATTCACTTCTGTAACTGTAGATCTGGACAGAACAAGAGGGGGGACAGACAATTCACCATGCAACAGGAAGAAACCCCCCTCAGGCTCTCTGGCCAAACCAGCCAGTCCAGTCTAGCCAATGAATGCTGCTGCTCTTTGACCTTCATATATGCATGCATGCATACAGACATGTACTGACACTTCACCATACATTATATATACACAGAGACCCACAAAGAATATTTTTTGAAAAGATTTAAAAAAAATAGCACTTGGCATAAGCAAAAGCCATCTGCAAAAAAGAAAACAAAAAAGCCAAACTCTTTGACTTTATCATGCAAACCTAACTCTTCAGATCATTCTTTTCTACGTAGTCCTGGGAAGCCAGCATTACCCAGAGGCTCTTGAAGACGGGGTAGTTTCAACAGAAGGCTTATTTAAAATCAGCTTCCAGCCCCGCCCTGTTTCTGTACTTCCATAACCAGAGACAAAAATAAAAATAAAAAATCAGAGGTACTCAGCAAAGCTCTTTCCCCCGGTTGGTTAATATCATCGTGAACAGTACTGGGTACAGTAAAGAGGTGTGTCAGGTCTGGCTGATGGTACTAATATACCCCAAGAAACTGGATCAAAATCCAAAGACTGTGACTACTGACAAGCTAACTTTGCAGCTCTAGCTCTGACTGGGGCACAAGTCATGATGTCCTGAGGCCTATTTAAGTTCTGAAAAGCAGATTATCCCCAGTGCGCCTGAGTTGGCAGTGTGAATGTGTACATGTGATGTGAGATCTATGGTAAGAAGGTATCCCTGTAAATCAAACGTCCAGAGAAATCCAATGCTATATTTTTGTCTGTACCTAACCAGGTCTAATTCACTGGAGGGTAAGGGTGGGGGCAGAAAGCAACAGCTAAAAATCCCCCAAGACACTGCTGACCATCATCCACTATAACATTCTTGAGCCAAACCTATTCCCAGGATTCACTCAATTCCATGGAGCAAGAAAGGTCGGGCTTCAGATGAAATTCGTGGAGCCAATCCTCATTAAATCTGGAAGTCTACAAGATTACCAAATGCAGAAGGCCAGAAAGAAAAGCTAATACACAAATGTATGAGTAAAAAATTGAGCTCGGGGATGAGAAACACAGGGAAACATCAACCATAAGAATATGTGGGTGCAACTAAAAAGCCAGCACCCACATAGCCAGCGTCACAAGCAATCACCAATATTTACATCCCTATACCTGCCTTCCCCTGGACGGCGTGGGGATTAGGCCAAGGTGACAGAAATGGCTAGGGGTTGGCTTTTTCATTTAAGGGTCTACCAACTTTAAACTTGTATTAAAGCTACATCGAAGTTGGAGTAGGATGTTTCCTTAAAGAAGTATTATTAATTGCGGTGGATCACCAGAAGAAAAAAGTGTCTTTACATCTTCAGTTCCAGCTCCTAGGTAGCTGTTTGGCATTAGAAACGTAACAGCATTTCTGAGCCTGTTTCCTGAATCCCAAGAAAAGCATGCGTGACTTCACAGGCGACGGCCATCTACAAACTACCAAAGGGCACGGTGAGGACGGCGCTGCGCGCCAAAGTGGAACACTCGTGCCAGCACACAGAATCATTACCCGCTAGGATGAAGCTGCCCACACAAGAGATGAAGCCGGAAAGGAAAGAGTTGAAGGGGAAGGTGCCCACGAGGAGACAGTAGCCGAACTGCAGCGCCCCGGTCAGCAGTATATAAAGGAGATAGGCGTCCAGCAACTTCAGCCGCTGCGGAGTGGTGCTCAAGTACTCATCCAGGAACCGCGAGATGACGGACACCACCGACGCCGACATGACGAACGCAGGACACTTCGGCCACCGGACGACCACAGCGGGATGGGGCTCGCGCGTGCGCGCTGGCGGGCCCTAGCCACGCCCACGCAGGCGTATAGGTCGGCCTGGGCGCGTCACAATTAATGCGCAGGCGCAGATTGCATCCCTAGACTGAGAACTACAGCCGGAAATAGATTAGTGCGCCTGCGCCTGGGCTTTCGTTGAGCAGGAGACGTGTACTATACCCTTACTTCCGCCCTGCGTTTGTTGACGCCCACTGTTGCTCTGGCGACAAGATTTGTGACAGGAACAGGGGGAAAGGTTTTACCACGGACAACGTAGCTTACCAGAAAGTTCCGGATCTCTTTGATCCCATGTCCTCAGTGGTTAAACGTGGCACTCTGCTTAGAGACCAAGCTGGCGGTCTAGGGATCCAACCTGCCTGGCCCTAATTCCCTTAAATGCTCTGTCTGCAGAGGCCTATGACAGATCGTTAGAGAAGTCAAGATCCTTCGCATTGAGAACTATGTATATCCGGGGCAAGCGCCAGTTTACACTGGCGGGTGAGGGTTGACCTCTACAGGATCCTGAACTGGAAGGCCGGATCTGGCCCCACGAAGAACCTAAGCCAACAGGTATTCATTCATTCGACAAACGTTTGTTGGCTACCAACAAGGACCTATAACTTGTGGTTAAGTTGTAGGGACATTCGGGTTAATCAAACACAGACATTGCCTAAAAAGGGAGGTAATCACTTGGATGGAGAGTGTAAGGTCTAAATCAGCAGCAATTCGTACCAAACTGACATCTTATATCTATTGTAATATCCCAAGATGTCAACGTCGAAAGGCTCGCAGGAGCACGTCTCGTTCAACCCTCTCGGAATCCTTTTATAGAAAACGATATGAAAGTTTGAGGTTTTAAGAAAACTTAAGCTCAGACTTCTGCTTTGCATTGCCTTACAAGTTCACAAAAACCAGACCTTCAAAACATAGTATCTCTCACCTTTCGGTTGCAAAGTCTACCCGCACATAATTAGGTACTTGGTTTCAGCGTTTAAGTCTCACTTTCAACAGCGCTAGCTAGATAAATGGGCAAAAGTTCTAAAACGGCAACTGAACAGCATTCCCTTGCTGCGGCTTGTTATTTGTATGTAGCCTGGAAACACTTAGCACCACAATCCTATGATATAAGTAAAGGCCTTTGCGTAGTTCTGGCCAACCGTCTGTGTCCTTGGGAAATCTTAGTCTGTTAGAAGAGGTAAATCCATATTCATAAACGAGGAGCTTACACTGCTTAAAAAAATTAGCCTCGGTGCCCTTGTGTACAGAGGGTAGGGGAAGGAAGAAGGGCCAGACTGGTTCCTCTTCCACATATTATGACATACATCTATCTGCAATTGCACTTTTCTCACTGTCTCGTCACAAGTAGGAAAGCAGACGCCTCTGGTTTTCAACCTAAGAACAGAGGGGCCAAGTGGCTGTTTTTAATCATCTAATTATGAATCCCTTAAGAAGTTTCCGTACCATCATCACTCAGCCTCTTCCAACAGTGTTGTACCTGCTCAGCTACCACCATTAACATCTCCATAGCAATGTCCTAGGAGGCCAGAATCAAGGCTTGTCTCATCACTTACTGAGACAAGCCCCGCCATTTCTGCGACAAAACCTTCCTAACAGAATGACCCCAAAATATTCCTCACCCACCTGACTTTATAAGAAAAATTTTGTGTTCAGTGTATGAGTTTATCTAAGCTATCAGTGGGGAGATCATACTATGTTGGTTTTGAGTAGTGTGAGTCAAAACATTAATACGTGTAAAAAGTTCGTATGCCGAACCGTAGATAAAAGAGCAAGTTCCAGAGTTGGACAAAGATGATTTTTGAACTTTGATTCCACCTGCTACTAATTATCTAATCTTGACCTGATGACTTAGTGCTTCATTTGTGGTTTCCTTTTCCTCTTCTTTTTGCCAAGGTTTCTCTATGTAGCCTAGCCTGGAACTCACTATATAAAGCAGAGTGGATTTAAACTCACAATCCTTCTGCCTCTGCTTACCAAGTGTTAAAATTACAGGTACACATCACTACGACACCTAGGGCTCATTTTCCACTTCTATGACATGGAAGTAACGATACCTGGATCCCCACAATGTTGTATTGGGATTAACTGAGATAATGTAAAACATTAAGGATTTAGCAAAGTGCATGGCACATGGTAAATGCTCAGAAAATGTTTCCTCTTATGAACTATGATTCATTCTGCTATGAACTGTTTCCTCTGTTTCTCCAAATAATTCAAAGTTAGCCATACTGCAGAACTCCAATAATTGGGCATACAAAAGATGGTACCAAGACTGCAAGTCAGACAGCTGGCAAAAAAACACAAAGTGAGTTTTTCTCAACTATGGTGTTTTCTATCCAAGTTCTAGTCAAGCAACAAATGTCTCTAGTGAACCTGTATCCCTTTATCCCATCATCCCTGCAATATAGCAACTCGGAATCCTTCTCTGATTTCCTTCTTTCCTAGCTCTTTGGGGAGTCCCATAAAAGCTTCAGTCTTGCCAGGTGGTGGTGGTGCACACCTGTAATCCCAGCACTTGGGAGGCAGAGGCAGGTAGATCTCAGTGAGTTATAGGCCAACCTGGTCTATAAACTGAGCTAGGCGTACACAGAGAAACCTTGTCTCGAAAAACCACAAACACACACACACACACACACACACACACACACACTGAGAGCACTTCAATCTTGTCTTCTCTGGCAACAAAAAAGAATTTGTCATATTTTCCTTTACGAGAGTATCATTTACCCAGGGAAGAGGATTACTAAGAATTGTTGAGCTCCCTACAAGAGGGATCTGAAAACACCATGCTAAGCAACACTACCCTGTCCAGGAGAATTTCCTTTAATGAAATTAAATTGGCCTGTGCAATCAGCATGGGGACAGCTAGACACGTGTGGCTACCTGGGCAATAGAAGTATAGCTAGGAGTAACCAAGGAAAATGTGTGGTTTGTGTTCATTTGAAACTAAGCCAAAGGTGGGATTGGTAGCTCAGAAGTTAGGAGTGCCTGCTGCTCTTATAGAGGACCTGAGTTCAGTTCCTAGTACCCAGGTCAGGTAGCTCATAAATGCCCGTAACTCCAGCTCTAGGGAAATCTGACATGGTGTTTTGGCCAGTGTGAGCATCCACTCTCATGTGTATCTACCTCACATATTAAGCCACATATGCTATCACTGGACAGAGGACGTTGAAGCTGTTTTACTCACCAATCCCTTTGTTTAATCTAAGACTCACCTTGTTCATTCAAAAGTCAGCAGCACCCATTTGAAGGAATGATTCATTCCTTCCAGGGCTGGGCTTAACCAGCTTATCCATGGTTAATCAATTAGTTTCTGTCCCTAAAGAATATATTAAAGGGGCTGCTGAGATCTCAGTGGTTAAGAGGACTTGTTGCTCTTGTAGATGACCTGGGTTTGGTTCCCAGCACCAACACGGAGGCTAACAACCATCCATACTTCCAGTTCCAGGAGAATTAGATGCATTCTGACTTCCTTGGATAGCAAGCATGCTTGTGGTGCACAATTGAGCAAAACACGCATACACATAAAATAATCTCTTAAAAATTAAAGAGACAATAATAGTACATTTAAAATCATGATCTTGTAGATAGGAGGGTGCATTTTTTCATATATGCACATCTGTGTCTTGACTTGAAGATAAGAAGGGAAAATACATTTTTCTCTCCAGAGGCCTGTCTAGATAGGTACCAAAGGTCCATTTCATTGTATCTAGTTTTAGCAGATCCACCCAATCCTGAGTTATTTCAGTTCTGGGAATACCTTAAGGATAACTTTAATTGCAAAAGGCATTTTTCATATATTCAAATTTCTTCCTTCTAAACAATTATTATAACAGGAAATTCTGCTAAAGCTTACTCGGTACATGTGGAAACAGAATGCAAATGCTCTCTGTGCTGTGGTGAGAAGCACTCTAAAATCTAGACCATTTCAGTTCCACATGATCAGCCTTGCCTCAAAAGGACCCCCATTTTATAGGTTATCAGGAAAGTGGGCACTTTAATTATCCTGTGAAAACAACCCCGGATTTCTATCTAGTGACACTTATATTATAGCCCCCAACCCTAGCTAGCACTTAGCCCTTCATTCTGTAGACAACCATTAATGCTTCCGCTTACTAAACTGTTCACCCAGCCATTCATCAAGCACCAAGCACCTACCCTGACTCACCTGATGCTGAGAGCAAAGCAGAATACTAGATAGGTAAGACTCCCCACAAAACTTAGTCTCTAGTAGAGAGAAACATAGATGTTCACGATCCTTTCAGATGTTCTGAAGAAAATACAGTCATGTGGTAGAGAGACGGAGGTCTCTTTGTTGGGGTGGGGATGCTCTAAGTTCTGATTACATAGTTACCAGCTTTCCAAAGCCCCCATAAGGAAGTCGGTGCAGACCACCAGAGCAGTTCATTTCCTGTCTTTTTATCATTGGATTCTTTGTGCCAACATGTTTGGCTTTGAACATAAGATGTAACATTTTTAGATTAAGTAAGTTTGCTGAATGTTTCTTGGAATTATCTTAGCTAATTCTCATGAGGCACAATTCAGAGGAAGAAGCAACCTGATAAAATGGCTTGCCCAAGGTCAGGAAATGGAAATTGGGAAAGCCAAGAACTTGAACTTGGCCCAGATTTCTGACCAGAGGCTTTTAACTAGCTAGCGGGTCTCCTGGAATATTATTAATGCTTCTGGAAAAATTGCAGCTTTCCAGCCTCAGAACAAACTAGCTGTATTAGGATGTGAGGAATTGGAAGTCCAAGTTGGTAGCAGGCTTCCCAATGGTTCTATGTACTGAATTTAGGACCACTAAAAGAATGAATGAAAAATTCTGAAAATTCCAGTTCTTTAAACCCTTATAATGATCAGTTTAACACTACTGTGTTTTAGTGAAGAAGAAATCTCAGAATCTCCTAGGCCTGTCAAGAAGACCAAAGAAAAAATACTTTAGGACTTGGAACATAGCTCAGCAGACAAAGTGCCTGCCTTGAAGGCAGGAAACCATGGATTCAGCTCCCATCCTGAACCATCGTACCTGACAGCACAGAACATAATCCCAGCACTCCAGAGGTAGAAACAGGAGAATCACAAGGTGGAGGTCATCCCCATATATAAATCAAGAGGGACACATAACACACACACAGAGAGAGAGAGAGAGAGAGAGAGAGAGAGAGAGAGAGAGAGAGAGA
>JABTXL010005809.1:1660283-1689389 GCA_025134845.1 Neodon shergylaensis | reverse complement strand
AGAGAGAGAGAGAGAGAGAGAGAGAGAGAGAGAGAGAGAGAGAGAGAGAGAGAGAGGAGAGAATCTCAGAAAGAGGTAGGAAGGAAAAGGAAAAAAGAAAGGTATTTTTGTAAATTTCTCTTTCCTGAAGTGTGGTTTTAAGCTAATGGAGTGGATAATCTGAAATGGAGCAGCTCTGGTGATATCACACCCCCCTTGCCAGTTCAGGTGAGTTCTGCAGCCAGCTTCAAGATCTTCAAGATTTGAACTCCTCCGCAGAACCCACCTGAAATGTGCTCAGGGCTTTTGGGGTCAGATACGTCGTCACATCTAATATTCTGTATCCCACACCCACATACATGAAGCATGCCCAGCCTTAATGTTAGTTCTTAGCTGGTCCTCCTCTGGGAGCAGGATGGAGCTATTTTTCCTTGGAAACTAGGTTGGAGACAGACATCCCCAGAGCAGAGGAATGCTTACTTATCTTGACATGTCACAGCTCTGCTTAGAGCTGTAAATACAGGATGTCCCAAATACTGCATGGAGCATACTTAGTTTTAAAAATTGCTTTCTGTCTCAAATTCAATTTTAACTAGGCATTTTGGTTTTGTGTTTTTGAAATCTGAAAATCTTGGGTTACAATATCCAAGGCCCCTTTTTAGGGGGCAACCTATGATGTTTCCACGAACATCTAAACCATTTTAACAGACGAACTAGGAAAGGCAGGTGAAGCGTCAGGGACCTGAGCCATAGAGGGAAGCTCCGGAGTGTGAGACAAAGTCAAGGCAGTTCCTTCCACTCTTTAAATGTAGAAGAGATAGAGGCGGGGCGGATGGCATTTCAGTGAGGAACAGGGAGTTCTAAACCTGTCTCCCTCGCTGTCCCCCAAAGGTGGGTGATAAGGATTAGGATCCTACTCTTGCGAGACCCTAGTGTTCAGCTCGGATGCAGGCCAGCGGGAGCAAACAGAAGGAAGTACGCCACAGGTTCCAGCCCAGGAGTGGTGCTGGCCGGTGGGACGGGGCGCAGGTTCATGAACCCCACTAGCGGCCCAGGCCCCGCCTCCGACTCCGCCCCCTTTGTTATCCGATACTTTTCTGGGTCAGCTGGTTCTGGCGTCAGGCGGAGGGATGGGCTGGCTCAGCTCGACCCGGCAGGGCTTGTTTACTATGGCTGATGATCTGGAGCAGCAGTGAGTTACTCCTGTCCGTTTCTCTTTCTATCTCTGTCTGTCTGTCCGGGTCAGGATCCGGGGACTGTCTGTGGTTGCAGACAGCTTCAGACTTTCCCGTCTTTCCTTTTCAGGTTGGCTTCCAGGGAGGGATGGGGTGCTCTGAGGAGGCTGCGGAGCTGGGGGAGCGCTAAGGGTTGAGCCTGGGGAGTATGACTTTCCACTTAGTCTTCGCGAGCACCCTTGGTAGCGCAGTTTGATTGGTGGTAATGTGCAGTGGATAAGCTTGCTCTTCCCGCCCCCAAAGCAAGCTTGAGAGACGCGGACGTGGGGGCAGCAGCCGGATGCTTGTGGAGACTTGCCCCGGGACCAGAGTCGTGGGTGTGAAAGGCCTTGAAGGAGAAGGAGTGGGAGGGAGAAGTCCCCGCTGCACTGGGACCTGCTTGCAAGTTCTTTTAGCCCTTGGCCGCCTTGACACGTTCTGCTTGCAATCCTAATTGATGATGTTTTTAATCATTATAAACACATGCTTACTGCAGTGGGTTCAGAATTATGTTTGTTAGATTGAGGGTGGGAGGAGGGTACTGCTCACCCAAGGGCATCAAGTTTGGGATGCCACCTGTGGGTGGTGTGATGACGATCTAACAGGACCAGGAAAAAGTTACTTGGAGAATGACTCAGCTCCAAGGGTTTCATGGGAACAAGGCCTTCCCTTGACCTAATATTTGTCCTTTTGGCAGAAGGAATTAACTTTGTAACAATAGTAAATAATAGCGTTGGGGACTTGAAGGAACTTCTCAGGAGAGTATTGCTTTCTAAGAGGAAATTTACGATGCCTACAGAGACTCGGGGAAAGAGCACTAGAGCCAGAAAAGATGCAGGTCATTCAGCTCTGTTTAACAAATAAATCAGAAGATGCTGGTGCCCACAGAAACTTAGAGGCTTGCTCAAAATTCCAGGAGTCTAGAACAGGTTTTCTCCCAGCATAGAACTGCTCTGTTTCCCCATGAGGATGAGGCACTCCCCGGGCCAGGTGAAGGGGCTCTGTGCAGTTGGCCTCACTTTCTCATCTCAGCCCTTTCCTCCCTGATAGCACTAGCACACAGTGAGACAAGACAAGGGCCTGTTCTCTGTCTGGATCAGTGTCTGGAGAAGAAAGGCAAAGGTGTACACATACCCAGTACTCCCCACCCCCACCCCTTTCAGGACTGTGGAGCACACTGGAGGACAGCATTTCCTATGAGCTCCTGTAGGTAGTTACAGAGATATGTGGGGTTCCGGTGCCGTGATCTGACTGGTTATAGTCTCTACAGTGCAAAGAGGAAGTTTCTATTTTGAGACTGATCAAGAGCTGTGGTCCTGGTCCTGGTGCTTCAATCCAACAGGGAATTCTGGTAGATGGTTAAAAGGGTCCAGGGTGTCCCTAGGATTAGATTGGTTGAGACTGTCAGCTTTCATATGATGGAAGCCGTTTATATACCACTCCCACACCAACACTAGGTTTCTTTCAAACCTCACACTTTCATTGAGAGCAGCTACCTAAAAATAGTAGTAATATATACAGGTAATGATCAGCTGAGGGGTTTATCAGTTCTAAGCCTTGTTCTATATGCTTTAGATGTTAACTCACAGATTTCTTTAGAAACTCATGAGGTAGATATAATTACCTCCCATTTGCGGCTGAAGAAGCTGACACAGAAAGCTAACGTGTCACTGTCTCGCTGCTGCTAAGTGGCCTTGCTGGGATTAGAACTCTAGTTTCTGGCTTTAGACCGCATTCCCTTCAGAAAATACAAATAAAATGTGGTTATATACTGCAGTGTTCAGATGTGCCTCAAAAAGCTGGGACTAGAAGGTCCCTGGAGGAGGCATTCTTTTTCTAACTTGCTGGTGACCTCTCTGGGAATCAGCTTGCTCACCTGAGAAGCAGAGGCTGAACTAGGTGATTTTCCAGAAAATACTCTAATGTAGCATCTGTGCTTCCCGTGATGTTCAGGGGGCCCACTGTGTATGCTACGAGTAGCTGGGACGGTTCTTCCACAGGGTGGCCTTGTGAGCCTTCTCATGCTCATACCCACAAGCCCTTGCTGCAGCTTCTGGCAACCAGCCTATAGCCTTCACCTAGGCAGAGTTCACAAAAAGAGGACTAACATGAAAGATAGGGGAAGTAGAGTAGAAACTGTGATTCACTGAGCAGTTCAGTTTTGGCAGGTACTTGACAAGGTTCCTTTCCTATCTGGACCTCAGAGCCAGTCTATTTATCAGTGGCAGGTCTGTAATTCAGAGCCAGGAGTTCTGTTCACTCCAGAACTGGGGCTTATAACCTCGATGGCTTAGTCACTGGGTGTGAGGGAGAAAGCAGGATGAGTTACCACTTTTACTCTAGGGCATAGGTAAGCTTTCTTCTCACTTTACAACCTGAAGAAGTAGGACAGAGTCACCTGTGTCTCTTGGTGGACAGTAGGACATGAACCCAGATAGCCCTCCCCTGCTCCCTGCCTACCCCAGCTCCAAGTTCAGAGCTAATGGATTTCGCAATCAGGGACTAACAGCGGCCCATACTTCCAGAAGCGTGTAAGATAACAGATGGCATGGGAACTTGTCTGTCCTCCCCTAAAAGAACAGCTAGTTCTGGGGGTGACAGAAATAATGGAAATATTAAAGTCACTCCCTCTCCCTTTGAAATCTCCTTGAACATAAATTATGATAACCACTAACAAAGGGGAACTGTGACACTCCAGGGAGATAATAGATGGGAAAAAGTCATTTTGTGCACATGGTGTTGTAATATCTATCAAGGGCCATTGTTGTCAATAGCCATTTGCCAAGGAAAAGTAACAGTATATGGGCCTGCTAGGGCATTGCTGACGCTGAAGGCCATGAGGAGTAGGCCTCCTGCGGCTGGGAAACACCTTGTACCCTGATAACTCATGGAGCTATCAGCAAGACTGGGAACTTTTCAGTGTGGCCAACAAGTGCCTCTCTGTCTCGTAGGCCTCAGGGCTGGCTGAGTAGCTGGCTCCCCACTTGGCGCCCCACTTCCATGTCTCAGCTGAAGAATGTGGAAGCCAGGATCCTCCAGTGTAAGTAGAGGAAACAGTTTGCTCCTCCCTTTAAAATATCGGGAAAAGATACAAGATCTTCTCCAAGCTGGGTCCACTGAACTCACCGATTCCTGATGAGCAGTGTATGGGCCAGAGGAAAGAAAATCGGTGGTTTGAGGGGAGGGGCAGACAGAGGACACAGTATTTCATGACAGGGGTCCCTCAACTCCCTAGCCCTGTGATAACCCCTTCCACATCCTCCAGTTTCACCTTAGGCCCTATACATTCCAGTGTGCATTAATGCACACAGATACTTCGCCCCTTCATCTTTTCCCTATCTCTTCATTTTTTTCCCTCTCTCCTAAACACATAACTAAGCACATTTTAATTCACCGCCCTCCTACTTGAGTGTCAGCAATCCTGTGTTTTCTAATATTGCTATTTCCTGCCTTCTACAAGATGTAACCTACCAGCTGCCTGGTTACCACAGTTATTTGGAGTTCACACAGACCAGATTGCGTGAGCAATATTGAAGAAGGTGACCCATGAGCAGCACTAGCCTTTGGTTCCAGCAAGACCCCAGGCTCATATCTCCCCATAACCCCACCCCATCATGCCCAACCCTGCTATTCTGCCCAGGTAGAGCTACTGTCTCTGGCCTGAAAGGAACCACAGCTCTCAGCCTCCATCCAGATGCGTCTGATTCACCCAGGAAGCTCTTTCATATGACTGTTGCCACACTAGCAAGAAGAAAAACACTGCCCCACCTCAGTGTCTAAGAGGAATAAGCCCTTGGCTCAACCCACTCCCATCACCACTCTACCCAGCTAGACCACAGTTCTCTCTCTTCTCCAAACACATGCAAATTCAAGAACAATGATTCCAAGGATCGTTTGACATCAGGGACCCAAAGGGAATTGGGCACAGCTTCTTGATCCCTCTTATAGCTATGAACCAAATGGTCTGCACATTTCCCTTAGATTTGAATTCATTAGTTTATGAAGTATAAAAGAAAACTTACTCTGGTACTTATTAAGTCTTTTAAAATGACTGTATAAAATTGCTCTCATTGGGAAGATATCATTCTCGGTTCCCCATACTACAAGAACAGCTGGGGATTTAGGGCTAAGGATCGGAGTCAGTGGATAGAAATCACTAAAGACATCAAGAACAGGGAGTTCTTTCTGAATGGAATCAGCGAGATTCTTGGTAAAGAAAAGTCCAGGACTTACACATCAAATCAAAGGTAGAAGCCAAGGGACTGGATCAGATCTGAAGACAGGGCTGGGGAAGGGGCTTGTCCTACTAACCTAGGGTTCAGGCTAAAGCCGGTCTAAGGAGGCTGGAGATAGACAGGAGCTGTTGAAGGTCACTTTTTGTTTCTGAGATAATACAGTGACCAAATCAAACCTGGGGAGGAAAAGTTTCTGTGGCTCACAGATTACAGGACGGGAGCATAGAGGCAAGAACTGAAGCAACGGCCACAGAGGGCTTCAGCCTACTGGCTTGTCGGTTTACCCTGGAATTCTTCCCTTCCCAGGTCTCCAGAACAAGTTCCTGGCCCGTTATGTTTCCCTCCCAAACCAGAACAAGATCTGGACGGTGACTGTGAGCCCAGAGCAAAAGGATCGCACCCCTCTGGTGATGGTACATGGCTTTGGGGGCGGCGTGGGCCTCTGGATCCTCAACATGGATTCGCTGAGTACCCGCCGCACTCTCCATACCTTTGATCTGCTTGGCTTTGGGAGAAGCTCAAGGCCAACATTCCCAAGGGACCCAGAAGGAGCTGAAGATGAGTTTGTGACCTCAATAGAGACATGGCGGGAGACGATGGGAATCCCCACCATGATCCTCCTGGGGCACAGTTTGGGGGGATTCCTGGCCACTTCCTACTCTATCAAGTATCCTGAGAGGTAATATGAACTACCCTCGCCCCTCATGACTGACTCCGTGCCTTACCAGGTGCATTCCAATACTGATTTCCACTAAAACTCTCACTTCCCAGCAGTTTAAGAGCCATGAGACCTCCAGGCAAACACAGTGTACCCTCTTTTTGTTTCTTCTCTTAATGTAGAGTTAAACACCTTATTCTGGTGGACCCATGGGGCTTTCCCCTACGACCAACTGACCCCAGTGAGATCCGTGCACCTCCAACCTGGGTCAAGGCTGTGGCATCTGTCCTGGGGCGTTCCAATCCACTGGCTGTTCTTCGAGTGGCTGGGCCTTGGGGTGAGTCACCTCCAGGAAAAGAACTCTGTCTTTAAACTGAGGCCACCCCATTTACCACTGCCTTGGTGCACCTGGTCTCCTGCCATCCTCACATGTTCATAAAACAGAGCCTGACCTGGCATTGTCACTTAAAACGATCATCAGGACAGCATTTCTTTATTGGAGGCTTCAGATGATTGTCATATTTTCCCTCCATCTGTATCAGCAGAGAGAACAAAATGACCGCCTTATATATCAGCAGATCCCAAAGAAAGGAAGGGGCTATGGCATGTGGCTTCTCTGTTTCTCTGCTGTGAGTTTATATGACCACCTGTCTGCAGTAACTATCACTCGGTCCCGTTCCTACAGCAAGGAGGGCTCTGAACCTCAGCTTCTAACGTAGCACAGTGCAGACAAGTCACTCTGAACCGTGCGCGCACTGCTCTAGAGAAACACCACATCTCCATTCTGGGTTTCTTAGCATTGAGTAGCTGCCAGAAGGTTCTCTATGCAAAAGAGACAGCAGGCCACACTGTACCGCGTCTGTCAGAGGCTCCGCAGTCTCATCTCACACTGCCCACGTGCTTCCCTTTGAGGAGCTTTTTACACTGGTGAAGTAAAAAGATTCCTTTTGTTGAAAAGATTGATGACCCTGTTTTGTACCGATAGCTTATATATTTGTATAGAAATGTCCAGTAGTTGCTAGTTGCAGTGGCTGAAACAGAATGGCTCCTAAGGAAGAGTGGAAAATGAGCCCTGATGTAGAAGGTAGCGGAGTTCTAGAAGAAGAGGGGCAAGCAAGGGACATGGGTGCCAAAGGGCAGAGGGCTGACCTTAGTCCAGGTGGCTCCAGCAGACACCCCTGCCATCTTTCCTGCTCTAACTATTCTCCCCTTTCCTGGCCTTAGATCAGGCCAGGTTCATTCAGGGCCTCAGCTACTGTGTTGGCTGGCTGCCTGGCAGCCATGGGATTGTTTCAGAGAGGACCTGTGGCTATATTCCCAGTTCTTCCCCAGACACCTCTCACAGACAAAAGACCTGCAGGGCAGAGAAAGTGGCCAGTAGGTCCAGTCCTCCAGTCCGCCCGCATATACTGATGGCGTACATGCACACTGTGTTGAGAGGCGCGGTATCCCGAGCCGGGGCCAGCGATGCCATTAAGGTCACTCACCATGTACTCTGTTACAGCCTGGACGTGAGTGTGCTCGGAAATGGGAGTTTCACCCGCTGCCTTCAGAAATAAAAAAACTATCAGGGGTCCCATGAGGCCGGGGAAGGAGGGGACACACCTCAGACTGGAAATGAAAATTCTCTTAACTGCAGACACTCACAGAACTTGTGAACCTGTAGGGAAAATCTTGGGATTTACTGAAGTGAAAATCATCTGGCTCCTTGGGGATGTTAGGCTGTCTCTAAACTCATTGGTGAGCAGCAGTCGAGCTCTGACGTTTGAAGTCGTCTGTTTCTTCCCAGCAGGCTTCTTCACCCTTCTTGCCACTGCCATGTTAAATGCATAAAGGAACCAAATGCTTAGATAAATTTGGTTCAGGTTGTTTAAACATGAGCAGGCAGGAGTTTATTCTCTGTCCCCACCACCACCACCCACACTGGCCACTCCGTGGTTTTGCGTGGTTTGGATTTGGGTGATTGTTGATGTTGTTCTTTGGTAGGGGCTTAAATAGGGTCTCACTGGATCCCCTGATTGACAGTTCTCCTGCCTCGGCTTGCTGAGCACTGGAATTGCAGGCACATGCCATGCTCCCAGCATCATGCTGTTGTTTCTTCAATCCTTTCCCAGGGCCTGGGCTGGTGCAGAGATTCCGTCCTGATTTCAAGCGCAAGTTTGCAGACTTCTTTGAGGACGATACCATCTCGGAATATATCTACCACTGCAATGCACAGAATCCCAGGTGAGGGCGGCTTCCAGGACCAGCCCAGGGCAGGCGGCTTAAAGAGCTGCAGAGTTTTGTGATTTAGTCTTCTTCCATAAAACTCTGACTCAGGGGAACGTGAGCACCAGCAGGCTTGATCATTTCCAGAGAGTTCCCTGGGGTGGCCACTGAAGGTATAGAAGATAATAGATTTAATTAAAGAAGCTGTCCCTCTCTACAGACCTCATGGCTTCCCTGGGAGTCAGCAACGGGCCTGATGAGAAATAGTATGGAAAACATTTAAAAGGCAGTTTTTAACTGAAAAACTAATTTTTTTAAAGAAATTTTATTGTTGGGTTTTGGTTTGATTTTATAGGCAAATGTGGTTTTTGCTTGTTTTTAAGGCAAATAGAGAAAGAAACATCTTTGAATATCCACGATCTTCAATTTCCAAGTTTCCTCATTTTCAGTTTAATATTTCATGTAACATTGCTTCAGAGAGACTCCTAGAATGTGTCCCTTTGTATAAATACACATGACGTATCTATAAGATACATGTCTGGAATATAGTCAAAGAAAGAATATGCATTTATTTCAGTTATATACACCTCGAAATAGCTTAGAATGAGCATGAAAATCCTTCTACTCTTTTAAAAGTATGGAAGTGTTCAGAGAACTGAGAGGCTCTCATCTCTGACTACTCACAGGCAAGCTCCAAAAGCTGCTGACCTGCAGCCAGGACAAAGCCAAGAAAGTAATCTCCCACAGCCAGGCTCTGTGAGAGGCTGATACCAGCAGGGCACACTGGTAGCACCACCCTGTGGAGACCTCACCCTGACCTTGCAGGAGCCATAGACAACTACCCACCTCTTTCCAAGCCTGCCCAAGTCACCGTGACCCCAAGGTTGTGAGGGAGGTGAGGCTCGACCTTTCAGCCATACTGTGACCATTAGTCTCGATGCAGCGTGGGAGCCAGTATAGCAGGGTCCCAGCTAAACAATGCACCATAGGAACCTCAGCAGTTAAAGTGGACACCCCAGCTTCCTGCTCTTGGATTCCTCTCAGTCCCCATGGGCTCATCATCAGCCCTGTCTGGTGGCCAGCTCTCTTTCTCTCCCTCCAGACATTTTATAGCACCAGGCTCTTTTATTCTAGTTGACAGATTTTCAGTAACTCCTGTCAGTCCTTTGGAAAACATGACTCTGGCCCAAAGGAAAATGTTTGAATAGTGCCTTCTTCATCCACCTAGACTTGGGAGCTCTGTGTGTATCTTCAATTCTTTTCATCTTGTCCTGAGAAAGTGGGCATAGTTCCCTCCAGTGTGTATATGAGAAAACTGAGGTATGTTCTGGTTACACAATTTGCTAAGAAGACACGATTTAAATGCATGTCTGACAGATTGCAGAGTCCGTGGTACCATGTCTCCTAAGATGTTCTCTGCTTCTGCTGGTACAGACAGAATTCATCCCGAGGTGCAAAGGAAACCAGAAATGTAACAACACTGAACAGGCAGAGCCCAGGAGGGAACATTGTCCTCAACCTCCCTACCTCCCACAAAAAGTTACAAGCTAGTCAGAAAGTTGGCTCCTGTCCCAGCCTCACATAAACCTGATAGGGAGATTGAATTCACAGTTGTGGTGTCCCCCTAGCAGCAGCTACTGATCGCCAGTCTCAAAAGCCTGGTGCGTTTTCATTCTTCATCCCGGCGTGTCTTTAGCACATCCTTCTCGGTCTAACGCTCACTCCTCAGGGCTCACCTCTAGTGAATTCTCCCTCTGTCTCCTCAGCAGCTAAGCCCCTTGCCCATGTTCTGTAGCTCCGACCCCTTTTAATAGTCCTTAGAACAGCGGGGCGTCGGTGGGCCCACCTGTAATCTCAGCACTCGGGAGGCAGAGACAAGTGGATCTTTGTGAGTTCGAGGCCAGCCTGGTCTACAAGAGCTAATTCCAGGATAGCAAGACCTGTTACACAGAGAAACCCTGTCTCGGGAATAATAGTAACAATAATAATCCTTAGGACATTTTGAGTTAAAGCGTAGTCGTCAGATTATTTATTTAGCCACCACCTTCCAAAGATGTAAGCAACAGTGCTAACTCCAAGCAGGGTGGGCTCAGCATCTGTCCCATTCCTGTGTCCCTTCACCTCGCCCAGGTGTCAATATATATTACATAAATACTCAGTGTGTTCTTGAACAGCTCCCTCTGCCTTGGGGGTTTTCACATCATGCCCTGAGGTGTGTCACTCATCTCCTAATCTGGTCAATATTTAATGAGCCAGCACTGGCTATGAGAAGATTATAAAGACAGTAAGTTCCAGCCCAGCCTCTGAAAAGCAGCAAGTTGACATTTTCTGCTTCGGGGTTTGTTTATATGTCAATCACCTCACTGTTTTGTTCCCTCAGTGGGGAAACAGCATTCAAAGCCATGATGGAGTCCTTTGGCTGGGCCCGGCGCCCCATGTTGGAGCGAATTCACTTAATTCGAAAAGATGTGCCCATCACCATGATCTATGGGGCTAACACCTGGATAGATACCAGCACGGGGAAAAAGGTGAAGATGCAAAGGCCGGATTCCTATGTCCGGGACCTGGTAGGTTGACATGCCAAGGAGTGGGAGTTGCAGCGGACAGTGGGTGACAGAGGGTGATCAAAACCAGGACAAAAATATAATATACAGATGAGATGGAGCACTGGCTTTGAAAGCTCGCCCCTCCCCAGCCCCCTGCTAGATAGTTAGAATTTTCTTTCCTGTGCAGTCCAGTTCAGGTAAAAGATAGGTTCCCAATGAGCAGCCAGGCATGTGCTTCCATTCCAGACCTCCAGCCTCCCCATCGTCCCTCCTAAACCACAGCAATGAGAAGCAGGCTGTGTAGCGGAGGTTGCAGTGAGAGCCTTCCTGCCACACTTGTCTCCTGCACCTCCCCTTCCCTAGGAGGTGCATAAAACAGAACAGATGAGTGGTGGGCTTCTGAGCAGGAAAGACACAGTGGACGTCGCCCTAAAATAAAATGGACTTTTGACAGTCACTCCACAAAGGAGTGCGCAGTGTTCAGAGAAAAGGCGAGGTCTTGCTTCTGAGAAGAGCGAAGGGCAGCAGGCAAGCAAGATTTGAGGGAAGGGTGGGAGAAGAACTGGTGGGACCACTCCCCAGTGCTGGGACTTGAGAGCTGAGCCCACTGTCATGTCCACAGGAGATCGAGGGGGCATCGCACCACGTCTATGCCGACCAGCCACACATCTTCAACGCTGTGGTAGAAGAGATCTGTAACTCGGTCGACTGAGCTGCTCTGAGAAAAAGAGGAGGAAGCCAGAGTTGCTGCCACCTCCCTGTCTTAGTCAGAACCTCTGTCCTTTCCTTACCAACTAACACGTGCCAGCCAGGCAGAGTCGGGCTGTTCCCGAGATAGGACCACAGTGAAAATGAGCACTTTTGATCCCATGCTGAGGGCAAGAGGCAGAATCCACAAGAGGCCTTGAACTCCCCACTCTGGGGAAGAGCATAAAGGGTTGCCTAGTGCCACCCACTCTCTCCACGCCAAGTGTGTTACCAGGTGGTGAGTTTGAGGAGATTGCATGAGTCGTGCAGTCTCCCTGCATGGCCTTCCCTTCCTCTGGACAGAGGGGGGGCTCCCCACAGCCTTTCTAGTTTGGGAATGTGTCAGAGAGAGTAGGTTCCATGCAGGAACGTCTTCCTTCTCTATCACTCCACGCCTGCATCTAAACCCAGTTCCCGCCTACCCACCAAGGGCAGCTCTGCTCACCCACAGACCCTTCCATGACCTCATTGGCAGAAGAGGAAGGATGGACCACATCAGGGCAGGATGGAACACAGCTCTGCATGCTGGGTTCCAGCAGAACTGGGTATATAGCCCAGGTCTGCTGGCTTCCAGCACATAGTGTAAGCTTCATTCACTAAGGGTCCATGCAAACACCTCTGCTGTGGAGCTGGTTCAAAACTAATCTTGCTCCATACCCTAACCTGTTATACAGGCACACTATTATCTTGTGCTGTGTCTCAATCCTGGTTTCCTAAGTTGGGACACTTGAGACTCTTTCCCCTTCCTCCTCCCACTGTGAGGCTTTAAGCCTCTCCTGTGCCTTGGGCTCCTGGTGGAGAAGGGGAAAGGCCCTTCTGCCCTGGAGTCGTGTCTGGACTCACGAAGTCCACAAGTAACTGCAGCACTTTCTACCTAGCCCCAGAGCTGAGGTCCCATGAGAGCTCCTGCCCGTGGCTCACGGAGGAGCTTTAAGCCAGCAGTTCTCTGTCCTCATCAGCCACAAAATGCTTCTCACTGCCTGACCCTCTATGCCTGCCATCTGTCACCATGGTCTCCAACTCACTCTGCTTCAGAATTACCCATCAGTCCTCTCCCATGGATCTCATTCCAGGTCCTGCTCTACGGCTCTGGGTGCTAGGCTGGGCCTGGCCCCAGAAGCAGGGCAGGTCCTGCCTCTCCTTCTCTTTTATAAAGCCAACCCTTCCACCAGAATAGTGTTAACTCCTGGTGCTTTGTACTGCTGGTCCAGCTGCCTCGGGCTCTTTTTCTAAATTAATAAAGAAGAGTAAAACCTATTTGCTGTGATACTGTTTAATATTGGTCCAACAAGACTACTGGGCGGCCCTGCCTCGCAGCAGTCTGTGTAGTCCCCAAACAAGAGAGTGAAGCCAAAATGGTACTACTCATGCACTGCTGCCTCCCACAGACTGTCTCGACAGCCTGCTCCTGATGGAAGGGGCCTTATGCCAGAGCACAGCTGGCTTCAACCCCAGTCAGCAGGAGAACTGTGAGGCGCTGGGTGCATACTCTTCCCCAGTCAGTCCTGTCAACCTAGGTCTAGGCCTTCACAACCCTACTTCCCAACTTCTCTCCATTCTGAGTCTCAGCTCACATTTTCCTTACACAGAGAAGCCTGCTTTTCCCACACCCAACCTAGAAGTTCCTATTGCATGTCTGCATTGAGACTTAATGCCTCTCTTTGGAATTGTAAACATGAGACTGAAGAGAGCTGCTTAGTGGCTAAGAGCCCCTGCTGCTCTTCCAGAGACCTAAGTCAAGTCCATGTCTGTCTGGCAACTACCAGTTGGAACTCCATTCCCAAGTGGACCTCTAGCTTCTGCAGTGATTTGCCTGCACATGTCCACATGGATGTGCATATGCACGCACACACACACACAACACACGCACACACACACGGGATGGAGCAATGGCTTAACAGCTAACAGCACTTTCTGCTCTTGCAGAGAACAAGTTCAGTTCTCCAAAAACTCACACACACTTGTAACGCCAGTTTCAAGGCATCCTGGGCATGCTCTAGCTCCTGTGGATGCATACATCACACAGGCACATACATACACAGAGATTTTAAAACCTCTGCAAAAAGCTCAAGGCTATTGTCACTTGTTTAATATCCGTGTTTCTCCCCTAGACGGAAGCTGTGTAAGGTCAAGGGACACATTTGGTACATATTTCCATAATAAATGTTGGTTTTGATCAAGTCAAAGAAGCGAGATATGCCAGATAATCAAAACAATGTTCAGTCATCACCAACAGTACCTGCACTTGCTGGCTAAGTCAGCCCAACTAATACATGCTGAACTCGTGGACAAACAGACACAAATGCCTTCTGGGGTTATTACAGAACCTGGTCTGTCCCACGACCATCTTTGCTGGAGGTGGTTGTACAGTGGACATATTTTAGCACTGCTCCACACATGTCAGCTGGAGAGATGGCTCAGTGGTTAAGAGCACTGCGTGCTCTTCCAGAGGTCCTGAGTTCAGTTCCCAACAACCACATGGTTACAACCATCTCTAATGAGTGTAAAAAATACAGACATCAAGGGACAAGGACTCCAAAAAAATTGAAAGACATGCTCTCTTCCTTGATGAGAAATCCCAGTCTCCGTGGAGAGAGACACTTAACCAATTTTTAAGTAAAGTAATTAAAAATTGTAGCTGGAAAAGTAATATGTTACAGGGAGCCTGTTGCAGAAGTGATGGCAGCTGAGCCTGAGTGGAGGGTGGCAGGCGGGAGAGGACACTGAGAGAGAAAGCCCACTGGTTCTGGGATGCACTTGAGGAGGTTGCCATGAATCCACTCACACAGATCCATGGCTGTGTAAAGAATATGTTCATTCTCTCTCTGAAAAAAAAGGGGGGAGGGACAGTGGAAGGGGGCACATGGCACACAGCACATGTGGAGTTGGTTCTCTTCCACCTTTACGTGGGTCCCAGGGATCGAACTCCGGAAGTCGTCAGGCTTGCGGGGCAAGTGCTCCTACTGAGCCACCTCTCCTGTCAAAGACTGTGTAGGGGGCTGGCAATGTGGCCTAGTGAGTAAAGGTGTCTCCAGTCTGAGTTTCACTCCTGGAAACCACACGATGGAAGAAAACTGACTCTCACAAGTTTCTCTGACCTCCACATGTGTGTCATGGCATGTGCCTTACATGCACGCGCGCGCACACACACACACACACATCTGATCACTCTTCCTCACATTCCCAAGGCTAGGACTAGGAAACAGACTACTTAATTGGCACCGTTCACGATGGGCTCCAAGGACTTACAGTGCCATGTCCTCAGGATCCTAAAGGCCTAGCAGTCTGTATGGAGAACTTGCCCAGATAAAGTGCTTTGAAGACACAGGAGGTGCTGGGACTACCAGGAAATATGCTGTATTTTAACTTTTTCATCAAGGTAGACCAAAACCAAGTCTGATTTTGTTGTCAAAAGAATGGGAAACTCCTGAGGAGTGCGTCTCTGCTCTCTGATACATCACTATGCTTTAAGAGCAAAGTGGCCGGTGTGCACAGACAGAGAAAATGACCCTATATGACTAGTGTCAATAGTGTCCCAAATAGTGTGCGATGAGTGGATGGTGTCTGCCACTTTAGACATCCTGTGACCTTTGGATTTTCAGAGTCTTCCTTGGGTGGGATGTTAATTACTCTTTTCACTGGAACTTAAAGGATTGTTTTGACAGGGGTGGGGGGTGCGGGGCACAGACCATCATGATGGGGAAGACACAGCAGCAGGAGCCTGAAGCTGTCAGCCATTGCATCCACAGTCAGGAAGCAGAGATGAAACTGTTGCCCCTCTCGCTTTCTCCTTTTCATTCAGTCTGGGATCCCAATTCATGAACAAAACCTCTCACGTCCAGGGCGGGTCTTCCCGCCTGAGTCAGAACTCTTTGGAATTGACAGACACACCCAGACGTTTGTCTTCCTGGTGGTTCTGAATCCAGCCATCACACGGATATGGTAGAAAGGTTCCTTGTCTTTCCTCTTTCCTCTCTGGCCTCCGATAAGAGCCTGGTCTACTTTGCAAGATGCCTGAGAGTTTGAAGGTGAGCTGCAACCCAAGTCTGGTGAAATATCTCAGAACAAACCCTCTCTAATCAGTTTTAGGTTTTATTTGTATCATTTTTTGCCTTTTGAGTCAAGGTCTCATTGTACAGCCCAGGCTGGCCTAGAGCTTGCTGTGTGGCCCAGACTAGATGAGAGTTTAAATCCTCCTGTTTTGTCCTCCTGAGTGCTAGGACGCAGGTGTGCCCCACCATGTTCAACTGTTTCTCGTAGTGTTAGTTCAGTACTATTGCATCATAATAGTCTCTGTCACTATCCTGTCAAAGGTCGCTCGACTGAGACCGAGAAGGAAAATCAATGCCCATCTAGCCCCTTGGGCGCTATGAGAATAACTCATTCCTAGAGAACACTAACGATTCATTCATGGTTCTGGGTGCACAGAGTTCTCTTCTCTAGCCCAGGAAAACTCCATACCCCTGGTTGGTGGCTTTGCCAAAGGACTGAAGTCTACAGACCTTGCCTCACTAGAAATTGGTGTCCCTTCTCCCTGGAGTGTCCCGAGACCCAATTCATTGTAATTCAGCAACCCATATTTTAGCTAACACACATGAGAACAAATTGTACAAAGTAACAGCTGAAAAAGATTAAAAATGGGTGTTGCAGCTTGCATTGATGTTTCGTTTTCTCGGTTTGAAGAGCCTGACTTTGGAAAAGAAGTGTTTACAGCATATAGCTGATGACGGGAAGTGTCCAGGGCCCCGGTGTGCAGGCTAACCACAGGCTTCTGATCTAAAGCAATCACCACACCACAACCTCCCAGGTAGCAAGGACTGCAGGTGTGCACTACCATGCCCAACTCAGGAACAGGATTTTTGTCAGGGCTCTCAACTCATCAGAAGAGATTTATTGACCTCTGATGAATTTGAACAAAAGTTAGTTTAGCTATCATATATTTTTCTTAAATTTTTCAAAGTAGGGAAGAGTGCATGTCTGTGCGGGAGAAAGGGGAGAATTGCCCTAATGGTCTCAGAAGCTCCTGGAAGTGCGACCCCGCCAGCCGGAAGCTCTGCAGTGTATGTGTGATAACACCATGTCTGCGCCCCTACTCACCAACGCTGCCGCTGTGTCTGGAACTGAGTGGGAAACGGCCGCGGTTATTTATTTATTTATTTTTACATGGACTTGGAGACACAGGGCAAGGCTAGGTTGACGAACTCTCCACCAACCGCCATCCTCACGTCAAGAGCATCTGTCCCCATGCGCCCAGGAACCCTGTGACGTGCACCATGAAGATACTGATACCTCCCTGGTTTGACTTGATGGGACTGAGTCCAGATGCCCCGGAGGATGAAGTTGGCATCAAGAAGGCAGCAGAAAACGTCAAGACTTTGATTGAACATGAGGTGAAGAATGGGATCCCTGCCAATCAAATTGCCCTGGGTGGCTTTTCGCAGGGCGGGGCCCTGTCCCTCTACACAGTCCTTACCTGCCCCCACCTCTGGCTGGCATCATGGCATTGAGCTGTCAGCTGCCTTGCATCGGAACTTTCCCCAAGCAGCCGATGGAAGTGCCAAGGACCTGGCCATCCTTCAGTGCCATGGGGAGCTGGATCCCATGGTACCCATTCAGTTTGATGCCCTGACAGCTGAGAGACTCCAGTCTGGTGTCACAGCTGCCAGAATCCAGGTCAAGACATACCCAGTTATCATGCACAGCTCCCGTTCAGGAGATGGCAGCTGTAAAGAATTTCTGGAGAAGCTTCTGTCTCCAGTCTAAGGAGTTGCTGGCTCCCACTGCAGTCCCCCAGCTCACGAGGGACCCAACAAGCAAGCAATGCACCGTCTTGGATCTAAGCCAGTCAAGCCATTGTCCGTCCGTTCCGCCCCCCCCCCCCCCCCCCCCCCCCCCCGTCCTCTTCCCACAGGCCTCTGGGGCAGGTGGCAGAGGTTGCCCAGGTCTTCCAGCTGACCTCGGCCATACAAGTCAGCAACTGAAGTGGGCTGCTTTTTTGCCTACTTCCCTAGAGCAGGCACCAGCAGTGGTATTGGAGGGGTTGTACGCAGCAGGAGAAAGGGGCCCAGCTACTGACGCACTCACTCAGGACCTCACTCACGAGCCCGCTCTTGCCACGTCAAGCTTTGGGCCCTGGAGACCTCGTGGGCCTCCCCACCCCAGTGATTCTGCCCGGATAATCGCCCCTCACGCCTCACTGCAGCTGCTTCTCTGTCATGAATATGTCCATGGCCCGGGGCCCTTGCTCCACGGCAGGCAAATTGGTGAGGAAGTAGAGTCCCTCAATCCCCGTCATCCCAGGGCCCTTCCTTGCAGGCCTGGAACTTGCAGGATTGGATTGAGGTTCAATAGCCTCCTGTGTCCTGCTGTCCCACCCCCACTATGCCCCCATTCTGGGGCCAGGGAGGTGTTTGGGGAGGAGTTGTGTCTTGTCTTCTGGTCTCCATGTGGTTTGGGGTGTTTTTCTTGTTTTGTCTTGAATTCCGATAAAATTAAAGAAATTGTTTCCTCAACTCTCAAAAAAAAAAAAATCAGGGAAAGAGAAAAGTTTTCCAAACAAAACTATGAAACAACATGTACTAGCATGGTGTCCTAAATGAACTGCAGCCAGGAGCTGCCCCGTGGCTCTGTAATAATTCGTTTTGCAATATTTTTCAGCTCTAAAATCTAGCGTTGTGGCCACCAGTAAGACACACGTGCTCCTATAAACAACCCTAATAAAACTCAGTGGGTCACACCCAGAAAAGAAAACCAAACTTGGAAGTAGAAGGGGACTAAGTGGAATGAGGAAGGGGCCAATGGGAGGAGAAGGACAACAGAAAGAAGGGTGCGATGAACGCGGGGTGTGAACATGTACGAGGATGTATAAAGAAGCCCGTGATTGCCTGAAAATAACGTGTCATGGAAATAGTTCTAAAAAGACAACAGAACTAGGCTGGAGCACAGAAGGAAGCTGAGCGGAGAGCATGGGACTTCTTTCATAATTTGGATCGCTATCTGATCAAAGTTAAGTCCCAGCAGGGTCCTGGGTCTCAAAACATCAGGACACTAACTGTCTCTTGCTAGAAGCAGGTCACCCAGCCAATTCTTGTTGTGTGGACAATTTCTCTTACTACCGTGTTAAAAAAAAAAAAGTGTCAGGCATAGTTTTTGTGGCTTTCAGAAAGTTAGATTTCAACATTTTCCAAGAAAAAGCACCCAAGAGGCTCAAAGTGGTCAGGGCATTGTTATTTGAAATTGTATTTGTTATTGTGTGTCTGTGTGTGTGCATGCATGTGTGCATGCCATGTTGTGCATGTGGAGATGAGGGGACACGGTGGAGTTGGTTCTCTCCTCTGCACTCACTTGTGCTCTGGGAATCCAGCTCAAGCTGTCAGGTTCGCGTGGTAAGTGCCCTCACCTCCATGAGTCATCTCGCCTAAGCTTAGGGTGTTCTTTTGTTTGATTTGGGGTTTTATTTGGGTGGTGTTTTTTATTTGTTTGTTTGTTTGTTTTGTCTTTTTGTTTTGCTTTAGTTTTGTCTTTGTTTTAGTTTTTTAGACAGGGTCTTTCTACATAGCCTTGGCTGTCCTAGAACTTACTATGTAGACTGAGCTAACTTCACAGGATCTCCTGCCTCTGCCTTTCAAGTGCTGGGATTAAAGGGGTGCACCACCCGGAGTATTCTTAAACATGCAATCGCAAAAGATCTGCAGAGGAAATGTAAGAGTATTGGCCCATGAGAAAAAAAGCCGCATAGACTATTGGTTGTCTGATGTGACCCAGTTATAGGCCGAAATGAACAACAAATCTCTCATATTAAAAATAAATAAAATTGGCAAAGGCAAGGACAGCTCATGTGTAAAAGTTAAACCAAAACAAAGGCTTGAGTAGGTTGGAGGCTCAGTTTATGATCTAAGGGAATTAAACTGATCCAAACACCTTTGTATCATTAGGGTCTTGTTCCCTGCACTCTCCAGGGGCCCCAGTGACTCCACTGTACCTAAATCTGAGTGTTGAGGTCAAAATAATAACCATTTATATAACAGCTTTGTTTGTTTCATGTGAAAAGAAGTTTCCATTAGAAAAAAAATAGTAAGAAAATGCCGAAGATGAAACTCAGTAGTAGAGAGTTCCCCTAGCACTCTGGAGGCCTGGGTACAGTCCCTAGCAAACATAAAGGTCAGGATGGAAAACAAGGCAAGGTCTTAGAAAAAAAAGAGGAGGAGGAAAGGGAAAGGTAAGGGAGGGGTGAGAGAGAGGAAAAAAAGACTAGAGAAAGGGGAAGAGAAGGAGGAGAGGAAGATGGGAGGGAAAGAGGGCACAGAAAGTGAGAAAGGAGGAAGGCAAGGCTAGGAAATAAACACTTGTCTTTGTGTAAAGGGCGTCTGAATGAGCAACTCATAAGATACGCAAATGATGAATGAGCGCGTGGCAAAGCTCGCCCCTCTGGAGTAGCCAAACAGTTCAAACCCCTGAGGCTGTTCACAAGCACACCAGCAAAAGGGTACAATTGCTGGAAACAGTCAGTACTAGCAATGGCGAAGACAAGTGGTACTGCCATGCAAAGTCGGCGTGGAAGACATCGTTTCCATGGCTTTTAAAAAATGAATAGGTCAGTGTCTCTGCCTTCAAATTTTTCCTCTGGTAAGAAAGACAAACACATAGTAATATGCAAATAAGACCAGGCACTGCTACGGAAGAAAGAAAACAACAGTAGGAGGACCAGAAATGTCAAGGAAGGAGGGTCTTTCTGTGTAAGAGAAACAAGAAACCTCGTCTAAAGAGATGGGAGCCTAAGCTCTGAGACGGACATGTGTTAGTGTGACCAAAGATGAGGGAGAGCAGAGAAATCTTAATAGCACGGAGGGTGAGCCAGTTTGGAGCAGGCAGAGACTCCTCAGAAAGGAAGGAGGAATCACACTTCAGCTCCCGGAGCATGGTCTGCACCCGGTCCATCACAGCCTCAGTATACACGGTTGTACTTGTCTGTGACCCCACAGGCCCAGCCCTGAGAAGCGACTTGTCTGACATTTTTCTTTCTCTCCTTCAATGAGGTTCATTTAACTTTATCCAAAGTTACTCTTCTGCAACTGGGAGAAAAGGGCAAACTTTCTATGCTAAACTTAGGATCTTCAATAACCAAGGGATTAGAAACTTTCAGTCCGAAAGCATTTAGCAGCCAAGGGATTGGGGAGTGGCTGGGGCCCTGTTATCACAATATAGTTATGAGCCACAAGAGAGCACACACAGCTTTACTCCAGAGAGGGAAGCAATAATGGAGCAGTAAGGGCTCATTAACGGAAAGTTCTGATCAGGAGAGTAGAAACTCTGGCCTGGGTAGAAACCTCTTATTCAGAGAAGCAGGACCACCCTAAGAAGGCTTTTTCCCCTTAAGCCATGCTGAAGAGATGGGTGGAATAATAATCCCTTTAATGAGGTGCTGTCCTTGTCTTCCCAGGCTCTCTGCCTCCCAGCACAGCTTCCATACTGAGAAGCCACAGAGTTCCATCTGGTCTGTCCATCCTTCTGAAAGGTGTAACTTTTCCTTCTCATAATTTGTCTCTTTTGCTCAGGTGCTGGCCAGAACTTAAGTATGCTTCCTCTAAGGGCCATCAAGTACTTCCTGGTCTCCCATAGAAGGACATTGCTTGTTATATCTGAGTTAAATACATCCTGCCACATGTCTGTTGCTCTGAAGGGAAACAGCAGTGTGTAGCTGTCTTCTTGTTACTCCAGCCGGCACTGTGCTCTTTCTCACAACCAACTCTTTCTATCACTTCTATTATATACCTAGATCTTCTTTGTAATTACAAAAGTAGTTTTAACTTTTTCCCATTTTTATTATAGAATGGTCAGATTCCAAAAAACTTCAATAAAAATGAAATGAACACCCACAAAACCTACTGGATAGTACTAACTAAAAATTCTTTTTTTATTTATTTATTTTATCTATTTATTTATTTTTTATTGATAAAAATTCTTAATAAAGTAAGAACTGTATGAAGTGTAAAAATTAACAAGAAGGTCAATTTAGTGTACTCAATATTGAAAGAGTAAAAAATCCCAACCCTGAAATCAGAGAAAATAAGGCATCCGCATTCAGTTGATACTGAATACAGATTCCAACTAAAAACAGCAACCATTGGTTTGTCATTTCGGGTACCTCGAAAGAAAGAGCACTACCGTGTTTCAAGAAAACTAAGCACAAAAGTTTGCTTTAAAAGCAAGCAGAGCAGCAAAGACAGGAGATCTATTCAGCACATGGGTGAGAAAGTCAACAAGGAATGGAGACCTTGGAAAAATCAGACAGAAATGCTGGAAATAAAAAACTCTGTGAGTTCAATTAAATCACTGTGGAAGTCAATAGCTAAGAGAAGCAGGAGAAGTAATGTCAGGGATGGAAGACAGGCTGAGAAAGTTTCATTCGATAAAATATCAGCAAGCGACACCACATCACCCAAGAGCTAGCGGACGTAACCAACACCAAATCTCCAAACCCATGTGGTAGAAGAACCAGAGACAAAAACCGAAATCATAGAAAACCCAAACGAAAAAACTGTAACAGAAAACTTCCCAAATCTGGGGATGGGGTGATGGATACCCAAGTACAAGCAGCATTTATAATCTCAGATAGATTTGACCAAGTAAGAGTCTGACGATGACAAATTATATTAAGCATGCCCAAAGCAGAGGAACAATATTAAAAACTGCAAGAGAAAAATGCCAGCTCACAAAAACAAATCCACCAGAATATCATTATACCTCCGAACAGAAACCTCCAAGGTCATAAAAGCATAAAACTATTGTTTAAAGTCCAGAAAATAAATAACCATCAACCAAATTTACTATGCTCATCAAAGTGATCTTTCTAATCAATAAAGGAAAAGAGAAATGTCAAGACAAGCACAGATTAAGGCAGTGCATGCCCACCAACCAAGGACATAGCCAAAGACACTACACGTGGAGAAAGAAAGGCTGTCTCCATCAAGGGATCACAGAGCAAACGCCACAGGGAAATGGATGAACAAGTGGAATTAGGAAAAAAATCCATCATGCCTAACTCAATAAACCACCAAACATGACTCTCAAAGAGAGAAAAATAAGGACTAAGCATGCATCAAACCAGCCAGGACAGTAAACATCAAGATAAAGGAATCAGCGGAGATTTTCTAAATACTATTTTCCTTGTTTCTTTGGTTCGGTTTTTTGAGACAGAATCTTACTCTGTACCCTAGGCTAGCCTCAACTTACTACATAGCCCAGGCTGACCTCAAACTTACTATGCTCCTTTTGCATCAGGTTTGAACCAACACATCCATCCTAGGCTTGCTGACTAGATTTTAAAATTAAGATATCAATATTTGCTTTCTGTAAACACACACACACACTCAGAGAGAGAGAGACTGAGGGTAAATGCTTATAAATCCAGCAAACAGAAGTCAAAACTAATCAGAAGTGCCCATAGTTGTAATCAGTGGCGCAGACTTCAAGCCAAAACCAGCAGAATTCATAAAGAAGGTCCCTACATATTAATAAAATGAGGAATCCATCAGGAAGATGCAACAGTTGCAAATATGTGCGCCAAGGATTGATGCATTCCATTTCACAAGACAGACAATACATAAGGGGTCCCATAATTCCAGATGCTGAAACACTGGGTGAATTCAATGTTCCAGTCTTATTAATGTGTAGATCCGCCAAACAAAAGTAATCAACAAGGAAACTAAAACAGGCAGAGAATGGAGTGTCTGTGTGCCTCAGAGAGTTAACAGGCCTTACTGGGTTGAGACAACGGGAGTAGGGTGGTCACCTGGTCAAGTTGCCCCACCCACAAGGTATCCATGCTGCTCTCCCATCCCTGTGTCTGGAGTTTCAGAAACACCTCTCAGGGCCAATGAAGCGTTTTTGATCACAAGTAGCTTCAGGCAGTTGTGCTCTTTTCATTTCCACGTAAAAGGAGAAGAAAGATAAAAACAAGAAATCAGAGTACAAACTTGTGCCCTTAAACATCGTGGGCATTCCAAGCCTCCAAACAGGACAGAATTTCAGGTAGAACCAGGAATATCCCTAGTTATAACTGGCTATCAAAGACAAGAGAAACAGAGCTGTTGATTTTCAAGGTCCTTGCCCTCAATCTGCCTGATCAATTTCTTGCTTCTATTTGCATCCAATTGATGAAGCTAATCTGTACCAAAGGATTTAACAGACATTTGCAAAATATTCAATCCAGTGGCGCAGAATATACATGTTCCTGCAAAGCCAGGGGCCTTTCTCTAACCTCGCTCCCATGTCGTGATGGTGCCTGATTAAAGAAAGCGTCTAATTCTTGGAGTCACGTAAGCAAAGCCAGCCCAGTGTGATCTGTTTCTCCCTCTGTGTTTTCTTTTGTATTCTCCCAGACAAAAGAACACCCTCAGTATTTATTGAGCACCAAGAGCAGCCTCATGCCTGGTACCTGAAGCCTAGCCAACTCCCAAGGACGAGGGAAATGATGGATCTTGGAGGAGAACCTACAACCACCACCTTACTACACACAATCCCTAACTACATTCTAAATACTTATCCTTATACACACAGATAAGCATAGATCCCACTGCTCACTAAAAACAAAACAAAACAAACAAAACACCCTCTCTTTGCAACAGTTGTAAACTATTACAGAAAACCAAACCCTATTAAAATGTGGAGAACAAGTGACTGTGTGGTGCCAGCCCTCAATGATACAGCTACAACACAGCTCCCACACCTGAGTCTCAAGGGGAAGACATAAGGATTCTAAGAGCCAGAGGAACAGGAAGTTAGCCACGAGATTTTGTCTCCCAGAAATGACAGAGAGCTATTCCCATGAAGTCTCACCAATATGCCTGCCTAAATAAAGACCTGAAAAAGGATGACAGCAAAAGACATGCTAACATGGAAGGGGGTCTCATGGGGCCTCCACCAAGAGATGTTGAGAGCAGGATGAATAGCCCAAGTAGAGAGCTGGCAGTTACTGACAAGGTTTGCACCCTGAGGGGCTGTGTGTGCTGGTTGTGATTGTTAGCCTAGGCATTGTAGTTGGGTGGGGCAACTGGTTGCTTGAGCCCTTTAGCAGACACCTTCTTCTCTTTTTTTCATGATGACAATTTTTTCTTGACACTTTTAACTACTTAAAAACTAATTGAATTTTTTCTTGTTTTTCTGTTTCCTAGTTATCAATCTCTGTTTTTATCTTTGTCAAGCCATTTCTTCTGGTCACTTTACTCATCTTTTTCTAGTTTATTAAAGTAAAAACTTAGGTAACTTACTTGATACCTTTATCCTTTTCTTAATGTAAACATTTAATGCTATGAATTCTTTTATAAGCACTCATTGAGTTACAGTTCACAATTTTCTTACATTTTAGCTTTCCTTCAAAGTAAGTGTTTTCAAAATTCTAAGCATTTTCATTTCCTTTCTGATATCTTCTTTGACAGGTAGATTGTTTAGAAATGTTTTTTCTGGCTTCCAATGTTTGAGTTGTCTGTGATTTATTTCTTATTTCATTCTGTTTCACTTAAGAAACATTTAAACCCTTTTTTTCTGGTACTGAAGATTGCAATGGTTCAGATTTACTCTTTTAAATATTCTTCATGGGACACACAGCAGTATTTATTTCTTCTAAATTAAGTTTTTATTACATGTATTCATTGAGAGAGAGTGTGTATCTGTGTCTGTGGTGTGTGTGTGTGTGTGTGCCACACTGCATGTGTCAGAACACAACTTGTAGGAGTCAGCTTTCTCCTTCTTCCTTGGGTAGAGTCTTCAGGCTAAAGGAGGCAACCACCTTTACCACTTGAATCATCTTGACAGCTCTATTTATTTTTATGTTAATTGTGTATGTGTGCATATTGTGTATCGATGTGTGCACATACGTGTACATGTGGGGACAAGCGGTCAGTGTCTTCCTCTATTATTCTCTGCTTTACTTTTTTCGTCCACTGATCCGATGCTCACTGATTCACAGAACAGCTGGGCAAAGATCTGCCTGTGTCCGTACAACAAATTCCCACCACTGGGTTCACACATTAGCAGCCGTGCCCAGCTTCTTACACTGGGGATCCAAATTCAAGCCCTATAGCTTGTTCAGCAAGTACTTTACTTAGCGAACTGTCTCCTCGGTACCAGAGAATATATAATTTTGCCATATTAGACTGCTTTTCTTTTATATTTTGAATCTGAGAAAAGGGAAGCTGTTACAATATTGTTGAAAATCTCTGAAAAATTATGAACCACATGTCTTTGTTTAGTGCTACTGCAATAAGACACTACAAGCTAGATGTGGTCAACAGAAATTTATTAAACTCATAGTTCTGCAAGTACAAAAGACTACATCTGGTGATCACCTCGCTGCACTGGAACACGGCAGAAGACATCATAGGGCAAGAAGAAGAGGAACTCTGGCAAGGAAGGACTCCTGTAATAATGGTATTAATCCATCTTGAGGGCAGAGTTCTCATAACCCCGAGGTCATGTATTGAGATTATGTATTGGGATTATGTTTTCAATGTACAATCTCTGGGCTCACGTTCAAACTGCCATCAGGCTGGCTTCTTCCCTGCCTGGGCACTTGTTGGGTTCCACATGGGGAAGCAGCTGCTGTAGCTGGGCGAGGGGCAAATATATGTATATATATGCAAATACATATATGCATGCAGTAATAATTGGAGGAAATGAGCCATGAATTTGAAAGAGAACAGGGAACGGTGTATGGGAGAATTTTGTAGTAGGAGCTGCAGGCCACTTCTTGCTGCCCCGCTCCCAGCTAGCTTTACCTGAAATAATTACACGGAAACTGTAATTATATTGTAATCTCAAAAAAATATAAGAAACAATTAAATGAAATAAAATGAAGAGGTAATTCTGTGGTTAAAAGCTCTGACTACTTCTGTAAAGGACCTAGGTTCAGTTCCCAGTACCCACATGGCAGCTCACGATTTCTCAGATTCTCGGTATTAAAGAAAAACAGTCAAATAAGACAAATATATACACTCCTGGGTTGAGGAAACAGCTTAGTGGGTTGTGGCTCTGGTTCTTCTCTGGCTTCTGGGGGCATGGACACCCACCATGGTACACAGAACAAATGTGGTACACAGAACACACATGGTACACAGAACACATATGGTACACATATATATTTGCTGGCAAACACACATACACATAAAATAAAATAGATAAATCTCTTACATTTAAAAAAATGATATACTAAAAACACAAACTTATTTGGCTACTCTTCCAGGGGACCTGAGGTGAGAGGGTCTGACAGTTGTCAATCAAGCAGCCAGAGTTCCTAGATCTGACAATTTCTGATATGTAAAAGAGAAAAAATATATTAAGGGGTACCTGCAGAGGCCCGAATCTTCAGATTCCCCTCGTCTGGACTTACAGGAAGCTATGAGCCTCCTAACATCATGCCAGGAATGGAATTCCCATGCACTGAAAGAGCTGCAGACACATTTAACCACCGAGCCATCTCTCCAGGCTCTGGTTTACAGTTCTGAGCAAAGGGTTCCTACACCTTCTGTTAGAATTAGTCTAAGTATTTGATAATTTTTGATGCATTTAAAAAATCATATCATTAAACAGTTAAGTGTTTTATTTCTAGATTAACGTTTAAGATAGTGTACAAAGCGATGGGTTTCCCTGTGGCATTTCTTATACACTCTCTTCCCCTTCAACCTCAAACGGCTTTTGGAACTACTTCCAAATTCAACTTTGTGTTTTTTGTTTTTTGTTTTTTTGTTTTTTTTTTTTTGACGGGATCTCGATTGTGAAGTTCTGCCTGTCCTGAAACTCACTATTTAGCCCAGGCTAGCCTCCAACTAACAGAGGTCTGCCTGCCTCTGCTCGAGTGCTGGGATCAAAGGTGTGCATCACCGTGCCTGCTGGGAAGGTGACTTTCACTACCTGCTAGGTAGGCCCTTTTATGTTCTGCAGCATCTTTCCTGTTACTTTTATCTGCTTGTTAGCCCTTGGCTTAGTGCTTCCTGTATTATATTTTTTTATTTAGTCCACTTATACCACTTTTTTTTTACTTATACCACTTAAGCAATTGTTCCGTATGTATTACTTCTGAAGTCTATCCATGAATATATTCTTTGGGCATATTTTTTATCAAATTTGAAAAGTACTAGCAAAGAAATACCAAGTTTATTCTCAGCATTTAAGAAAGGGTAAATTCTAAAATTTAGATACAGGCTAGGGCCCAGAATATCAAGGCACAACACATAGTACTGGTCTATTGGAATTTCTGTTCTCTCCCAACAAGACGGAATGAATGACTGTGGCACGTATAAGAAAGGCCTGCACGCTAGAGCACATCACACAGAACTGCCCTCCCAGGGAAAATCAACGACTACCAGGGCAGATTTCATTAGCAAACTTTGTTCAGGCAAACTGGTAATGATTTCTCTTCATGTCTGGCTCAACTTTTGAAGCTTGCTCACGTGCTCCCTAAATACCTGCTTCACCTGCTTGTTTCTCAGAGTGTAGATGAAAGGGTTGAGTGTTGGTGTCACTACCGTGTTGAGCAACGCCACCACCTTGTTATGGTCCTCCCCCTGTCCACTCTTGCCAGACCGGACATACATAAAGATACAGCTGCCATAGAAGAGAGACACCACAATGATGTGAGAGGAGCAAGTGGAGAAGGCTTTCTTCCTCTCGTTGGCTGAGGGGATGTGCAGGATGGTGTAAAGGATGTGGCCATAGCAGGTGGCAGTCACAGCCAGAGTGCCCAGGAGGCTGAAGTTGGCGATAACGAAACCCAGGAACTCGATCAGACTTGTATCCGCACACACTAGTTCCAGGAGTGGGAAGTTGTCGCAGAAGAAGTGGTTAATGATGTTGGAGCCACAGAATGGCTGCTGAAATAAAATGGAACTGGGAACCATGATGAGAAGCAATCCCGACATCCATGAGCCACACACAAGCTGGACACAGACTCTTTTGTTCATGATGGTGGCATAACGCAAAGGGTCACAAATGGCCACATATCTGTCAAAGGACATCACCGCCAGTAGAAAGAACTCCGTGGTACCCAGGAAGAAATAGAAGAATGTTTGGAGGAAACAACCTAGTATGGAGATGGTCTTGTGTCCTGTGATGATGTTGGTTAGCATCTTGGGGAAGATGACAGAGGTGAACCAAATCTCTAGGACAGCGAAGTTGCGGAGGAAGTAGTACATGGGGGTGTAGAGGCGCCTGTCCACAAGAGTGATGAAGATGATGAGGAAGTTTCCCAGCAGTGTGAGGAGGTAGGTCAAGAGGAAGCACAGGAAGATGAGCACTTGTAGCTCACAAGCATCCGACAGTCCCAGCAAAATGAACTCAGTGACGGTGGTGCTGTTCTCCATGGTTCCTCCCACTGCTGCTGAGGATGTTCATGGATCATGCTCAGCATCAGGACCGGAGTTCTGGGCACCTGGGGACAGTACAGGGCTGAGAAGTACGGAGGAATGAATAGACAATACGGGCTGGGAAATACAGAGGAATGAGTAGACAATACAGGCTGGGAAGAA
>JABTXL010005809.1:1635933-1660273 GCA_025134845.1 Neodon shergylaensis | reverse complement strand
GAGGAATGAGTAGACAATACAGGCTGGGAAGTACGGAGGAATGAGTACTACATTTTGAGCTGGAGAACTCCTTTGGTGTTTTCAGCTCTTGGCCTTCTCACTCCTCAGGCTGGTGATTAAAATCTCTCAGAGTCAAAAGCAAGACCATAAACTTTGATATCATTTTAGAAAAGAAATTGAAACAATTTTTTTATGTAACCTATCTTTTCTCTGTCAGAAAATTTTTTCATTATTTTAGATTGGATGACACCTTTTTCCATATTCATTTAAATGTTGTAAGAGGCTTCCTAAACTCACTAAAAGATTTCCCTTTGCAAATGGGAATCAAACTCTTATCACCATCGTTCACAAAAAGCATGCCAAGTTTGCTATGGAAGGCACTTTAGAAAAGATTGTGACTACGTCTGGATTCCTATTACCTCAGCTTAAGAATCTCATTTCATCCACATGAAACCCCTCCCCCAAAAAAACCCCACAGTATGTATGGAAACTTCTGCCAAGATTAAAGCAGATAATTCATAGCCGATACATAGTCCTGGGCTGGACACGGAGCAAGCAGCTACATAATGTTGCCTATCTTCACTTCTCCTTTATGACCAAAACTAGGAGGATAATGTGAGTGTAGCGTAATAGTAAATATAGTGGATTTAGGAGAAGCACTTTTTAAATATATCAGAATTATAAAAGTATTATCTGAGGACTGGTGAGACAGCTCAGTGGGTAAAGCACTTGCTACGGGAGCCCGACAACCATAATCCAATCCCTAGAACCCATGTAGAGGTGGAAGGGCAGAGCCAAGTCCCCAGAGAGCTTCCCTGACTGCCACACTTGCTCCGTGGCACACAATAATAATAAATAATAATACAGAATATTAACAGTTCATTACAGAAAGTCTAAGAGTGTAGAGTAAAAGAAATAGACTCATCTGTATGCCCACAGAGATAGCATCTACAATTTTTTTTCATTTTAAGATTTATTTTTATATTTTTAACTATGTGTATACATTGGGTCGGTGCGTTGTATGTGCACATGAGTACAGGCGCCCACAGAACCAGAGGTGTTGGATTCCTTGGAGCTGGAACTGCCCAACGTGGGTGCTGGGAATTGAACTCGGGTCCTCTGCAAGAGCAGTATGTGCCCTTAATCACTGAGCCATCTCACTTTTCCCAGTCTATGAAGATTTGGATGTTAGGCCTGGGAGGGTAGCTCTGCGTAACAGCCCTTACTTATCAGGTATGTTTGAGGCTCGTTTCATGCACCACAGCTCTGGTTTGTCTGGACTTGGCCGTGTTTTTTATGTTGTTCACCATCTATGTGTTGACTGTACGGCTATGCTTGTAGGTTGTGTGTTTCACCCCTTTGCTTCTCATACACTGATAAAATGAAATGTCATTATTATAAACACCTTGTAAATATTTGGCTACCGTTTTTTGGGAATACATGTCTATGAAACTGATATGTAGAGGTAAAAAGATGCATTTCTATCATGTTTAGTGCTTTTATATAATATCCACAGTAATCAAATCAAATAACAGTAATACAAATTGCCATCCAGAGTTGTTTGTGAATTCAATATCTTGAGAATATCTTTCACCTTAAGTGATTATTCTTTCTAGGTTATATGAGTTAATATTGTCCTTAGATTGGCCTCAACTTAGCAATCCTCTGGCCTCACCCTCTCAAATGCTGGGAATACAGATGTGCACCGTCACACCTGCTTAGGGCAAGCTTCTTTCTGTATAGGAAATCAACTCTGCCACAGGCAAGACGAGGAACCAATGTGATATCTGAGAAATGACAATCTACTACATTATACATGAGTTAAATATGTGCTTTTATGGAGAAGTATAAGACACTAGGAGAGAAAATGACCATGCAAAAATAGAGTATTATGAGTGACTTTTCTTTTCTTTTATATTATTGTTTAATTAATATTCTAAATTAAAATTCAAAAAGAAGAGAAATTGACATGGTAAGCTTATTTGAGTTTGGAGTCTAACAAAGAAGAAACAAATGGTTGAAGATATAGGAAAAACCAATAAGGGACTCATTCCTGGGAGAGGCTAATCCTCCCTCTCCTAGCAGTCACGGTTCCCTATAGTTCATCTGGGGTGGAACCTTGTGGAATTATCCCCACTCCACATACTTATATATCTGTGCATACATATGCATACATATTCTAGATGTGTATGCACAATATAATCAAAGAGAAGGAGGCTATTGATTTGTGAAGTGTGTGAGAGGCTGGAAGAAACATACTGAGAGGGATTGGAGAGGAGAAAGGGAAGGAGGGAAAGTGATACATTTCTGTTTTAATTTAAAAGATGTGTTTAAAAGAAAGTATAAGAAAAACCTTGGAGATACTGTGGTTCAGGGGGCTGCACACCAATCAAGATACTTGAGAAAGAGCCAGAGAAGCAGGTGTGCTGCGGGCTGCCCGTGGACACCTGGAACAAACAACAGGTGTTCAGGCAGAGTCCGGAAGGATGCTTTTCCCCATTCCAAAAACTGTACCAAGTATATTGCCCTGCTCCCTGGTGGCTGTGGTACTTGACTAATAACTGTTCTTTATGGAAGCTTCTGGGTCTACAACGATGCTGGAAGGACTATGCTTCAGGAAATCCCCAGACTTTTGTATGATGGAAGCTCCAGGGCTGCCAGATGTTGTGCACATCACAAACACAGGCAGGTCTTGCCCCGCTGCGCTTCATGCACCACCAAACCTTCATGTTTTCCAGCAACCCATCTCCCTTGCAATTCTCCCTCCCTCAGCCCTCCCAAAAATGAGCTACCCCTGGAAACTTACCAGAACTGGGTTTACAAACTGCTTAGGCAGCTTCTAGTGCTCCTGATCCCAAGACTCATTGCTGGACCACTTTCCTAAGAAAGAAAAATATCCATTTTGTATTAGAAAGATTCTATTTGTTGACTCAATTGATGACTCGTGTGACAGGATCTTACATGCTGGACTTGAGCTTCCAGGCCCGTTGCGCTCACAGAAGATTGGGGTAAGAGCAGTCACGACAGACCTTTGTCTCTGTGGGCTGGGAAGAGGCCTAGGGTATTAGAAGTTCTCTTTGGTCTCCACGGAAATTCAGAGATGCACAAAGATGCATGGCTCAGACTTAACTCATCTGAGATTCTCTGCTCTTGTTGGATGGTGCTATACTTCCCTTGAGATTCATTACCATCAGTGATAACAGGGACCTAGGACGTCCCTTTCCTCTAACTTCACTCAACTCTCAGCCTGAAAGTTTACTTTGTTCTGACCAAGAAGCCCAGAAGCTCCCAATGAAGTTTTAATTGGAACAAAGAAACAAAACAAAAAAACCCCCAACAACTTATTACTTCTTTGAAAATTTCATTCATATCCACCCCATTCTCCTCTTAACTCTTGCTAGACCCACTCATATCCCTCTACTTTTGTGTCCTTTCCCCCCAACCCCAATGAGTCCACTGAACAAAGAAACTGATGATGTTCTGAGAACCACACTAATCTATGTGTCCAGGGATATATATTTAGCAGCTTGATACTATATCCATTTAGCAAAATAATAGCAGACTCACCTCTGGAGTCTATGAGCTGTCCAGCTGTGGGCTAGGCTATTGGTCAGATTTACAGTAACAGAAATGGGTTTCCTCCTGTGGAGTGGTCCTTAAATCCAACCAGAAAGCAGTTGGTTACCCCCATAACATTCATGCCACTATTGCACACATAAACATATTTTGCCAAGTTTGTCCTCATTTCAGCTCATAAGATTAGCAGCTAAGTAAGACTGTTGATTTTCTCCCAGCAGGCTACCTGGCACCTTCTAGTACTTTGAAAGCTAGCAGCAGGGAGGGATCTTTCTGGTCAGTATCAACTTGATTTCTCCATGTCCTATGAACAATGTATGTTCTGTCTTCAGCAATAAGGTCTTACCAGTAAGCTCTTTTTTTGTTTGTTTTTTGAAAGGTTTATTTATTTTTTATGTATGCAATGTTCTGTTGCGTGTACACCTGCAGATCAGAAAAGATGCCAGATCTCATTACAGATGGTTGTGAGCCACCATGTGGTTTCTGGGAATTGAACTCAGGACCTTTGGAAGAGCAGCTAGTGTTCTTAACCACTGAGCCATCTCTCCCACCAAAAAGTTCTTGTGGGCAGCCAGGAACAATAGTAATAACTATTAAAAATCTCTCAGCCTTGTTTAAAAGTTTTTTGTTGGTTGATTATTTTACCTAGTTTTGAGTGTGTGTGTGTGTGTGTGTGTGTGTGCACGCGTGCGCATGCAACTTTCTCTTCTCTGCCTCCTATGTAGGAGTGCTGGTATTACAGATGTGTGCAACCACATCTAGCTGGACTCTGGGGATCAAACTCAGATCACCTAATTTAAATGGCAAATGTCTATCTCTATTCAGTGGTCCATCTTCTCTGTTCCAAAAGTTTTAGTTTATTAAAAACATGATTTTGAGAAGATAGCCCTGTAGCTGCTTGATTACACATGGTTACCTATTAAAGTGTTCCCTGAATTTAGCCCTCAGGCAATTCAGAGGCCTCTACAAACAAGGTCAAAATGTGCCTGGCTATTGTTCAGCTAACAGCAAGCCTTGGCACTGGTTTTTCAGGTCTGCTGGATACAAGAGTTATGGATGGAGTCTCAACCCACCAAAGTTAAAGAGGGAGGGCTGCTTTTAAAGGCCAAGGCCACAATTCTTGTGAACAGTGTTTCCACAGGCATGAGAGGACATTCAGGGTCTTTTCCATTCCTAGAATTTCTGGTATTGTCTTGACAGCCTCAGGTTGTTCACAGGGCTGGCCTCAGATCTAAGATGGAGTTTTTCTTAGCCATCACAATATGGGAACTAGACAATAGGGGCCAGGGAGTAGAGCATGGTGGTTTGACTAAGAATGACACCCATAGCCTCATATATCTGCAGGCTTAGTGCACAGTTGATGGACTGTTTGGTGAAGGCCTTGTTGGAGGAGGTTTTGTCTTGTCACTAGGAGTTGGGTTCTCTAATACCATGCATGCCTAACTGATGCCATGCTCCCCACCATGATAATAATGGAGTAATCTTCTAAAGTTGAACAAGGCACCAATTAAATGCTTTCTTAAATGGTTTCCATTGGTCCACAGAAATAGGATAGTAACTCAGACAGAAATTGGGGAAATTGGATTGCTTCTTCACAATGGAGGTAAGCGAGATTATGTCTGAGGTGCAGAAGATCATTAGGGCATCCCTTGGTGCTGCCATGTCCTATGATTAAAGGCAATGAGAAACTACAACAACCCAATCAGGCAGGATGACAGAGATTACAGACCCTTCAAGAATGAAGGTATGGGTCACTCCCCCAGGAAAAGAAGCAAGGCCTACTAAGGCACTTGCTGAGGGTGGAGAAAATAAATAATGGGTGATAGAGGAAGGTATTTATAAATACCAGCTAAATTATTTGTCATAGCCAGAACCTGGGAACAACCTAAATGCCCCTCGACCGAAGAATGGTTAAGAAAAATGTGATACATTTACACAATGGAATACTACACCACAGAAAAAAAATGACATCTTGAAATTTGCAGGCAAATGGATGGATCTAGAAAACATATTGAGTAGGTAGCTCAGACCCAGAAAGACAAATATAATATGTTCCCACTCATAAGTGGCGTTTAGACATAAAACAAAGAAAAAACAACTTATAATTCATAATCCCAGAGAACCTAGGCAACAAAGAGGACCCTAAGAGAGACATTCATGGATCTAATCTCCATGGGAAGTAGAAAAAGACAAGATATCCTAAGTAAATTGGGAGCATGGGGACCATGGGAGAGAGTAGAAGGGTAGGGAAGAGGAAAAAGAGGGTAGTGGAGAAAAATATATAGGTCAATAAAAACAATTTAAAAAATAAATACCAGCTAAGGTCATGTGACCAGTTTGCAGAAATGAGGATCATACTGGCATGAGTGTTTCTGCCATGTTTTGTTAGGTACATGTTTGCACAAATATTTGGGTTTTACCTCTATTTTTTTATCATTTAATATAACATCAATTGAGAGATATCAGTGGCTATTATATTTAAGTTTTGAGATACTAAAAGCATGTCTCTCAGAGACATTGCCACCTATCATTATATATATATATATGTATGTATGTATATAATATGTTTGTGAATGTACATGGCAAGCTATATCAGTTAGGCATATGATGACCTGGTTATTGTTTCATTTAGTAATTAAGCATGCCATAAGGAGATATAAATGATTGGCTGTGAAGTTGACCAGGGGTGGGCTTGTGATGGCTATTCTTGGTTATCAACTTGACTACATCGGCAATTAAATAACTGTGTTAAAGGATCACAGCATTAGGAAGGTTGAGAACCACTGCTCTAGAGAACCCTCATTAATATAATTACTGACCAATATCCTTTATGAACAGATGCAAAGATTCTCAATAAAATACTTGCAAACCAAATCCAAGAACACATTAGAAAAATTATCCACCATGATCAAGTTGGCTTCTTCCCTGAGATTCAGAAATGTTTCTTCACGTGCATCCACCACATAAACAGAAGGAAAGACAAAAAAAAAAAAACACAAATCATCTCATTAGATATAGAAAAGACCTTTGACAAAAATCTAACATCCCTTCATAATAAAAGCCCTGGAAAGGCTAGGAATACAAGAGATATATCACAACATAATAAAAGCAACTTACAGCAAGCCCACAGCCATAATCAGTTAAAACAGAGATAAACTTAAAGCTTTTCCACTAAAATCAGGCACAAGATAAGGATTTCCACTTTCTCCATACCCATTCAATATATAGTACTTGACAATAAGTCAGCTAAAGGAGATCAAGGGGATACAAATAAGAAAAAAAAAAACAGGAATTCAAGTATCTTTATTTTCAGATAATGTGATTGTCTTAGTTAGGGATTCTATTACTGTGACTAAGCACTAGGACCAAAAGCAAAGTAAAGAGAAAGGCTTTATTCGGCTTTCACTTCCACATCATAGTCTATTGGTGAAGAAAGACAGGACAGGAACTCAAACAGGGCAGGAACCTGGAGGCAGGAGCTGATACAGAGGCCATGGAGGAGTGCTGCTTACTGACTTTTTCAGTCACAGTCCAGCTGGCCTTGGTGAGCTCCCAATAGATCAGCCCCACTGTCTCCGTGGGTGGGTGCACCCCTTGTGGTCCTGACTTCTTTGCTCATATTCTCCCTCCTTCTGCTCCTCATTGGGACATTGGGAGCTCAGTCCGGTGCTCCAGTGTGGGTCTCTGTCTCTATCTCCATCCATCGCCAAGGTTTCATCAATCTTATTGTCTCAAAAACCCAACTGTGTGTTTCATTGTTCTTTTTATTTTGTTATATTCACTTATTTATGTGCTTTGTGTATATATGATAAACACACACCATGGCACACTTATTTATGTGCTTTGTGTATGTATGGGAAACACACACCATGGCACATTTGTGAAGGGCAGAAGACGACTTCCCGAAGTCATTTCTCTCCCTCCACAACTCTGGACACAGGGACTAATTCAGGTCATCAGACTTGAGAGCAAGTGCCTTCACCACTATGCCGTCTCACCAGCCCTCACCAGTGCCTTCACCACTGCGAGGTCTCAACAGCCCTCACCAGTGCCTTCACCACTGTGCGTCTCACCAGCCCTCACCAGTGCCTTCATCACTGTGCCATCTCACCAGCCCTCACTGTTTTGCTTTTAAATTCTCATTGCATTGATTTCTGGCCTGACCTTAATTAGTTTTCTCCTTCTACAGCCTTGAAGTTTGATTTATTCTTGTTTTGTCAAGGCCTTGGGGTACATCATTAAGTTGTTTGATATCTCAATTTTTTATTTTATTTATCTTTTGAGACAGACTTTTACTGTGTGTTCCTAGCTGGCCTGGTGTTCACTATGTAAACCAGACTGGCCTGAAACTCTACAGATCTGCCTGCCTCTGACTCCTGAGTTCCACTGTCGCCAGCTGAGATCTCTGTTAGGAACATGGACAACCCAAGGCTTTCTCAGAGGCCCTGGTGAGATGATAAAGATAGCACTGGTTCCGTGGGCAGACGTGGCAAGGTCTGGTGCAGGGCTGAGGCCAGGACCTGGAAGGAGTCAAGGCTGCAGTTCCTGGGAACTCAATCCTCCCCCTCGCCATGGTTATCAGCCCTAAGGCAGCTGAGTCTGAAGGAGCCTGTGTTCTCTTTGCCAACATTTCCTAGCTTCCTGCTGACTCTGCCTCATTCTCCCCCTGCCAATACTATAAAAGAAGCTGTACTTCTTAATAAATTGCTTGACACAGACATAGCTTGTGTAAGACTTTCTGACCCTAACTTTCCTAACTTCTGATTCCCTGGTCCTCAAAGGTTCTCAGGAACCTGCCTCTGTACCTGTGGGTATAGGTTTAAAAAAAAATCTCCTTTTTAAAAAAAATGTAGGTCCTTAGGACTATAAACTCTCCTCCTAGAGCTGCCTTCATTGTATTCCACAGATTTTTGTGCTGTGTTTTCATTTTCATTCTTTTCTAGGATTTTTTTTGTTTCTTTCACAATTCCTTTAGTGATCCTCTTCATTCAACAGTGTGCTATTTGGTCTTCATAAGTTTACAACTTTCTGCGATTTTTGTTGCCATTGGTATATAGCTTTGCTTGGTTATGGTGTGATAGAATACAGGATGTCACTTTGATTTTTCCACCTCCCTGTATTTGAGGTTTGTGTTGTATCATAAAGATTTTTCTTTTTTTTTTATTGAAAAAAAAATCCCTGCTTCCTCCCAGCCTCCCATTTCCCTCCCCCTCCTCCCGCCCCTCTCCCCCTCCCCCCACTCCTCTCTCCCTCCCTCTCCAGTCTGAAGAGCAGTCAGGGTTCCCTGCCCTGTGGAAAGTCCAGGGTCTTCTCCCCTCCATCCAGGTCTAGGAAGGTGAACATCCAAACTGGCTAGGCTCCCACAAAGCCAGAACATGAAGTAGGAACAAAACCCCATGCCATTGTCCTTGGCTTCTCATCAGCCCTCATTGTCCGCCATGTTCAGAGAGTCAGGTTTTATCCCATGCTTTTTCAGTCACAGTCCAGCTGGCCTTGGTGAGCTCCCAATAGATCAGCCCCACTGTCTCGGTGGATGGGCGCACCTCTCGTGGTCCTGACTTCCATGCTCATGTTCTCCCTCTTTTCTGCTCCTCATTGGGACTTTGGGAGCTTAGTCCGATGCTCCAGTGTGGGTCTCTGTCTCTATCTACATCCATCGCTAGATGAAGGTTCTATGGTGATATGCAAGTATTCATCAGTATGGCTATAGGATAAGGCCATTTCAGGTTCCCTATCCTCAGCTGCCCAAGGAACTAACTGGGGACATTGCCCTGGGCCCCTGGGCGCCACTCTAGGTTCATGTCTCTTACCAACCCTAAGGTGGTTCCCTTAATTAAGTTATGTGATTCCCTGCTCCTCTATCCAACCTTGTTTTATCCCCAATCATCGCGTTTCCCCAAGTTCCCCCATCCTCCCCTTCTCACTTTTCTCTCCCCATCTCCCCTTACCCCCATCCCACCCCACCCCCAAGGTCCCAATTTTTTGCCCAGCAATCTTGTCTATTTCCCATAGCAGGGATAATAACTATGTTTTTCTTTGGGTTCACCTTCTTATTTAGCTTCTTTAGGATCACAAATTATAGACTCTGTGACCTATATTTATGGCTAGAAACCAATTATGAGTGAGTACATCCCATGATCCTCTTTTTGGGTCTGGGTTACCTCACTCAGGATAGTGTTTTCTATTTCCATCCATTTACATGCAAAATTCGAGAAGTCATTGTTTTTTATGGCAGAGTAGTACTCTAATGTGTATATATTCCACACTTTCTTCATCCATTCTTCCATTGAAGGACATCTAGGTTGTTTCCAGGTTCTGGCTATTACAAATAATGCTGCTATGAACATAGTTGAACAAATGCTTTTGTCATATGATAGGGCATCTCTTGGGTATATTCCCAAGAGTGGTATTGCTAGGTCCAGGGGTAGGTTGATCCCAAATTTCCTGAGAAACCGCCACACTGATTTCCAAAGTGGTTGCACAAGTTTGCATTTCCACCAGCAATGGATGAGGGTACCCCTTCCTCCACAACCTCTCCAGCAAAGGCTATCATTGGTGTTTTTGGTTTTAGCCATTCTGACAGGTGTAAGATGATATCTCAAAGTTGTTTTGATTTGCATTTCCCTGATCGCTAAGGAGGTTGAGCATGACCTTAAGTATCTTTTGGCCATTTGAACTTCTTCTGTTAAGAATTCTCTGTTCAGTTCAGTGCCCCATTTTTTAATTGGGTTAATTAGCATTTTAAAGTCTAGTTTCTTGAGTACTTTATATATTTTGGAGATCAGACCTTTGTCTGTTGCAGGGTTGGTGAAGATCTTCTCCCAGTCAGTAGGTTGCCTTTTTGTCTTAGTGACACTGTCCTTTGCTTTACAGAAGCTTGTCAGTTTCAGTAGGTCCCATTTATTCAATGTTGCCCTTAATGTCTGTGCTGCTGGGGTTATACTTAGGAAGCGATCTCCTGTGCCCATCTGTTGTAGGGTACTTACCACTCTCTCTTCTATCAGGTTCAGCGTGTTCAGACTGATATTGAGGTCTTTGATCCATTTGGACTTGAGTTTTGTGCTTGGTGATAGATATGGGTCTATTTTCATTCTTCTACAGGTTGACATCTGTTGTACCAGCACCATTTGTTGAAGATGCTTTCTTTATTCCATTGTATACTTTTAGCTCCTTTATCGAAAATGAGGTTTGTGGGCTAAAAACGGGGTCTTCTATACGATTCCATTGGTTGACTTCTCTGTTTTTATGCCAATACCACGCTGTTTTCATTACTGTAGCTCTGTAATAGAGTTTGAAGTCAGGGATGGTAATGCCTCCAGAAGATCCTTTATTGTATAAGATTGTTTTGGCTATCCTGGGTTTTTTTGTTTTTCCATATAAAGTTGATTATTGTCCTCTCAAGATCTGTGAAGAATTTTGATGGGACCTTGATGGGGATTGCATTGAATCTATAAATTGCCTTTGGTAGAGTTGTCATTTTCACTATGTTCATCCTCCCAATCCAAGAGCAAGGGAGATCCTTCCATTTTCTGGTATCCTCTTCAATTTCTTTCTTCAATGCCTTAAAGTTCTTGTCAAATAGGTCTTTCACTTCCTTGGTTAGAGTTACCCCAAGATATTTTATGCTGTTTGTGGCTATCGTGAAAGGTGATGATTCTCTGATTTCCCTCTCCGCTTCCATATCATTTGTGTATAAGAGGGCGACTGATTTTTTGAAGTTGATCTTATATCCTGCCACATTACTAAAGGTGTTTATCAGCTGTAGGAGTTCTTTGGTGGAGTTTTTGGGGTCGCTTATGTACACTATCATATCATCTGCAAATAACGAAAGTTTAACTTCTTCCTTTCCGATTCGAATCCCCTTGATCTCCTTATGTTGTCTTATTGCTATTGCTAAAACTTCAAGCACAATATTGAAGAGGTATGGAGAGAGTGGACAGCCTTGTCGTGTTCCTGATTTTAGTGGGATGGCTTTGAGTTTCTCTCTGTTTAATTTGATGTTAGCTGTCGGCTTGCTATAAATAGCTTTTATTATATTTAGGTATGTCCCTTGTATCCCTAATCTCTCCAAGACTTTTATCATAAAGGGATGTTGAATTTTGTCAAATGCTTTTTCAGCATCTAATGAAATGATCATATGGTTTTTTTCTTTCAGTTTATTTATATGATGGATTACATTGATAGATTTTCGTATGTTGAACCAGCCCTGCATCTCTAGGATGAAGCCTACTTGATCATAATGGATAATTTTTCTAATGTGTTCTTGGATTCGGTTTGCCAGTATTTTGTTGAGGATTTTTGCGTCGATGTTCATGAGTGAGATTGGCCTATAATTCTCTTTCTTGGTTGAGTCTTTGTGCGGTTTTGGTATCAGAGTAACTGTAGCTTCATAAAAAGAATTTGGCAGGGGCTGGAGAGATGGCTCAGAGGTTAAGAGCATTGCCTGCTCTTCCAAAGGTCCTGAGTTCAATTCCCAGCAACCACATGGTGGCTCACAACCATCTGTAATGAGATCTGGTGCCCTCTTCTCGCCTGCAGGCATACACGCAGACAGAATATTGTATACATAATAAATAAATAAATATTAAAAAAAAAGAATTTGGCAATGATTCTTCTGTTTCTATGTTATGAAATACATTAAGGAGTATAGGTATTAGGTCTTCTTGGAAGTTCTGGTAGAATTCCGCATTGAAACCATCTGGTCCTGGGCTTTTTTTGGTAGGGAGGTTTTTGATAACCGCTTCTAATTCTTCGCGACTAACAGGTCTATTTAGATTGTTCACCTGGTCCTGGTTTAACTTTGGTATATGGTATTTATCTAAAAAAGTGTCCATTTCTTTTAGATTTTCTAGTTTTGTGGCATACACGCTTTTGTAGTAAGATCTAATGATTCTCTGAATTTCCTCTGTGTCTGTGGTTATGTCCCCCTTTTCATTTCTGATCTTATTAATTTGCAAATTCTCTCTCTGCCGTTTGATTAGTTTGGATAGGGGTTTATCAATCTTGTTGATTTTCTCCAGGAATCAGCTTTTTGTTTCATTGATTCTTTGGATTGTTTTCTGTGTTTCTATTTTGTTGATTTCAGCCCTCAGTTTGATTATTTCCAGTCTTCTACTCTTCCTAGGTGAGTCTGCTTCTTTTTTTTCTAGAGCTTTCAGGTGGGCTGTTAAATCTCCAATGTGTGCTTTCTCTGTTTTCTTTAAGTGGGCACTTAGTGCTATGAACTTTCCTCTTAGGACTGCTTTCATTGTGTCCCATAAGTTTGAATATGTTGTTTCTTTATTTTCATTGAATTCCAGGAAGACTTTAATTTCTTTCCTTATTTCTTCCTTAATCCAGGTGTGGTTCAGTAGTTGACTGTTCAGTTTCCATGAATTTGTAGGCTTTCTGGGGGTAGCCTTGTTGTTGAATTCTAACTTTAATCCATGGTGATCTGATAAGACACAGGTGGTTACCAATATTTTTTTGTAATTGTGAATGTTTGCTTTGTTACTGACTATGTGGTCAATTTTCGAGAAGGTTCCATGAGCTGCAGAGAAGAAAGTATATTCTTTCCTATTTGGGTGGAATGTTCTATAGATGTCTGTTAAGTCCATTTGCTTCATTACCTCCATTAATTCTCTTGTTTCTCTGTTAGGTTTCTGTCTGATTGACCTGTCCATTGGTGAGAGAAGAGTGTCGAAGTCTCCTACTATTAGTGTGTGCGGTTTGATGGCTGCCTTGAGTTTTAGCAATGTTTCTTTTATGTACGTGGGTGCTTTTATATTAGGGGCATAGATATTCAGGATTGAGACTTCATCCTGATGAACTGTTCCTGTTATGAGTATAAAATGCCCCTCTCCATCTTTTCTGATTGATTTAAGTTTGAAGTCAACTTTGTTAGAGATTAGTATGGCCACACCTGCTTGTTTCTTAGGTCCATTTGCTTGATAAGCCTTTTCCCAGCCCTTTACTCTGAGTAAGTGCCTGTCTTTGTGGTTGAGGTGTGTTTCTTGTAAACAGCAGAATGTTGGATCCTGTTTTCTTATCCAATCTCTTAGCGTGTGCCTTTTTATAGGTGAGTTGAATCCATTGACATTAAGTGATATTAATGACCAGTGGTTGTTAACTCCGGTCACTTTTTTAGTCGTAGAGTTTGTGTGTTTCCCTTCCTTGAGTTGTGCTGGTGAAGGGTCTCTAGATGTCTGAGTTATTGTGGCCATTGTTGGACTCCTTGGTTAGTGATTTTCCTTCTATTACTTTCTGTAAGGCTGGATTTGTGGCTACGCATTGTTTAAATTTGTTTTTATCCTGGAAAGTTTTATTTTCTCCATTTATAGTGAATGAAAGCTTGGCTGAGTATAGTCGTCTGGGCTTGCATCCATAGTCTCTTAGTTTCTGCAATACATCTATCCTGGACCTTCTGGCTTTCATGGTTTCCATGGAGAAGTCAGGTGTAAGTCTGATAGGTTTACCTTTATAAGTAACTTGGCCTTTTTCCTTTGCAGCTCTTAATATTCTTTCTTTATTCTGTATGCTTTGTGTTTTGATTATTATATGGCAAGGGGATTTTTTTTTAATCCAGCCTATTCGGTGTTCTGTATGTTTCTTGAACCTTCATAGGTATATCTTTCTTTAGGTTGGGAAAGTTTTCTTCTATAATTTTATTAAATATATTTTCTGGACCGTTGAGCTGCACTTCTTCTCCTTCTTCTACTCCTATTATTCTTAGGTTTGGTCTTTTTATTGTGTCCCAGATTTCCTGAATGTTTTGTGATGAGAGTTTGTTGGACTTGCTGTTTTCTTTGATCAATGTGTTTATTTTCTCTATGGTATCTTCAGAATCTGAGATTCTTTCTTCTATCTCTTGTATTCTGTTGGTTATGCTTGTTTCTGTAGTCTCTGTTTGTTTACTTAAATTTTCCATGTCCAGCCAACCCTCTGTTTGTGTTTTCTTCTTTGCCTCCATTTCAGTTTTAAAGTCTTGAACTGTTTCCATTATCTGTTTGATTGTTTTTCCTTGGTTTTCTAGGGTATCATTCACTGATTTATTCAATTCTTCAAACTTTCTGTTATATTTCTCATCCATTTCTATAAGGGCGTTCTTTACATGCTGTTTAAGGGCGTCAATCACTTTCATAAAGTCAATTTTTTCTACTTCTTCTTGATTAAGGTGTTCATGTCCTCCTGTTGTGAGGTCGCTGGTTTCTGGTGGTTTCATGTTGCTTTTCAGATTGTTGGGTGAATTCTTGCATTGGCGCCTGCCCATCTCTTCCTCCGAATGCTTCCCTATGGATCTTCTTTAACAGGATCAGGTCTTCTTGCCTACTGATGTATCTTCCCAGTGATGGCTCTCCCCAGTGATAGCTCTCCTGGTGCTGAGATCAGATCTCCGTGCCCAAAGATGGCTCTCCCCAATGCTGGCTCTCCTGGCGCAGAGATCAGGTTTCCGTGCCCAGTGCTGGCTCTCCTGGCGCCGAGATCAGGTCTCCATGCTGGCTGGGTAGCTCGTAAACAAAGCGCCTACCTTGCTTGGTGCAGGCAGGCTATTGAAACAAAGGAACTCCCGCCCACCTGGGTGCCCTGAGGATTCGGACCCAGCGCCCAGACAGGCTGAGCTGGGTGATGTTATGTGCCCAAAGAGGGCAGAGGGGCCAAAGAAGGGAGGGTTCTGGATGCAAGCTGGGTGGGATAGGAAGAAAGAGGCAGTATGCAGGGAGTAGAGGCCCTGCAGAGAGCCCAGGAAGGATAGGGGGTTGAGGAACTTCTGAGTTCCCTGTCCCGGGCTGATGCCACGGGGTCAGCAACTCACCCCGTGCTGGCTCTCCTGTCTCATAAAGATTTTTCTATTGTGGAGAATGTTCTGTGAGCTGATGAGAGTATTCCTTGGCGTTTGGGTGGAATGTTTCACATGTGTCTGTCATTTTCCTTTGATTTCTGATTTGGCTCTATTGTTTCTCTATTCGCTTTTTGTCTGAATGATCTGTATTTTGCTATGAGTGAGGTACTGAAATCTCCCACGATTACTGTGTTGAGATTAATCAGTGGCTTTACAACTAGTAATATTTTTTTATGAAACTGAGTGCATCTGTGCTTGGAGATTGTGTGTTTAGAACTGTAGAATCCTCTCCATGAATCGTTCCCTTGATGAACAGCATTTCTTCTGACTAGTTTAGTGAAGCCTATTTCATCTGACACCCGAATAGTTACGCCTGCTTGTTTCTTAGTTCTGTCTACTTGTAGTGTCTTTTCCCAGCCTTGAAGTGATTACTATTTGGTGGTGAGGTGTGTTTCTTGGAGGCAGCAAGAGGATTGTTCCCATTAATCCAATTAGATTGTTCCCATTTAATCCAATCTGTTATGTCTTTTTATTGATAAGTTGAGACCATTAACATTCAAATTTATTATTGAAATATATATTAATTTCTGTAAGTTTGTTAAATTTTGTGGGTTTTTTATCTCTTTTGGTTAACTGTCCTGGTCCTGTTTCTTTTCCCCTGTGACTTCTTGACTGTACATATTTTTCTTCAGTTCAAAGTATTTTTCCCACTGCCCTCTGCAGAGCTAGCCTAGTGGCTACCTATTCCTTTAATCTGTTTTTATCATGGAAAGTTTTTATTTCTCCCTCGATTTTAATCATTCTTCTGGATATATTAGCCTGGGCTAGCAGTTGTGGCCTTTCAGAATTTGGAATTTATCTTTACAGACTCTTCGGGTTTTAAAGTTCCCATCAAATAATCAGCCATTATTCCGATTGGCTTGCTTTTGAAAGTGACTCAGTCCTTTTTCTTGTAGCTTTCGCTTGAATACTGGGTCAGAATTGACCACCCCTTTCTTTGGGCTGTGCTTTCAGTGTTTTAACTATAACATTGCATGAGTAGTTTCTCTTCTGTTCCTGTCTGTTTGGTATTTTCTGTGAACTTCTGGGCATGGATGACATCTCTTTCTCTGGATTTGAGAAATTTTGTCTTTTAATTATACTTAGTTTACTATACTGGAATCTTAAGATGATGGGGCAGTCTGGGTGGTTTGGGGAAGCCTTTAGGAAACAGAGCCTGTGCTGACAGGGTTGAGGTGATGCTAGGGGCCAATGCTGATGAGACGAAGTGAAGCTTGTATGGTCCACACACAGATGGAGCAGGCCACTCTGGCATGTGGGACCAGAGACAGAGTCGGCCAGGATCACTGTGGGGTGGAGCTACTTAAGGATGCGGTCCCATCCAGGGTAAGGCTGGAAGGACCAGCTGTGGAGCCTATGACTGGAGGTGGAACCAACCTGAATTGGGGCTGGGGCTGGAGGCATGCAGGATGGCTTTGTTTTCTTACGAGATCTAATTATCTGCCTAGTGTTGGAGCCTGGGATCCTCGGAGACTTAGTCTAATGAGCCCCACTTGCCTCTCCCATCTCTGGGCTGCAACTTACAACTTTTTAAAAAAAAAAGTTTTTTGTTGTTTGTTCAGATTAAGAATAATAATCACAACCAGGCGGTGGTGGTGCATGCCTTTAATCCTAGCACTCAGGAGGCAGAGGCAGGCAGATCTCTGTGAGTTCGAGGCCAACCTGGTCTACAAGAGCTAGTTCCAAGACAGTTAGGACTGCTACACAGAGGGACCCTGTCTCAAAAAAAATGTTAATGCTGAAGTAGTTTATATATATATATGTATATATATATATGTATATATATGTCAAAAGAGTAACTTTTTAGGCAATAAATTCTATCATAGCTCCAGAATAATTAACTATATAATATTAAGTATATAATTACTGATATATATATACATATATATATAATTAAGTATATAATTAACTATATAATATTAAATCCCTTCCTGTTATAAGGACACGAGGAAATGGACCAGGGAACAGAATTTTGGCTGGTCCTGTCCTGACCCTGACCCCACCCAACTGAGGAAAAGATGGTCTCTCTCTCTCTCTCTCTCTCTCTCTCTCTCTCTCTCTCTCTCTCTCTCTCTCTCTCCCTTCAGGGCTAGGGACATAAAAAGGGAATGATTTGATCTTAATTTTTTATTACATTTATATATTTCTTTATTTTGTGCATCTGAGTGTAGGTGTGAGTGTCACAGCAAGGACACGGAAGCCAGAGGACAACTTGGGAGACAGTTCTTTCCTTTCACTGTGTGGGTTTGGGGAATCAAGTTCAGGGAACCAGCTTTGGTGGCAACTGCCCTTATCCACTGTCCTTACTGACCCAGATATATATAAATTGGTTTTTTCAAGACAGGGTTTCTCTTTGTAACAGCCTTGCTGACCTGGAACTCATTTTGTAGACCATGCTAACCTCAAACTCACAGAAGTCTGCCTGCCTCTGACTCCCAAGTGCTAGAATTAAAGGAGTGCGCCACCACTGCCTAGCCTGATATTACTTCTGAACATGCTTATCCAGCATGCAATGATTGAGTGATTATCATGTACAATATGTATAATTCTGTGTGCTGATAGCATGGAATTCTGTTTCCTGGCTGTTTGTGAATGTGTATTATTGTTATGCTATATCTATATTATATTCATGCTACCATTTTGAAATCTATGTTATTGTTATGAAATCTATATTATAGTCACACTATTTTGTCCAATAAAACATTAAAATGTGTTGTCTCAACTTTATTCCTGCTGTAAGATCCACCTGCCCCCAGCTTTTGCAGTTACTTATAACTAGTATTCTATATGTGCTCCACTTCCATACAATAAGGGTTTTATTAGCATATACTAGTTATACCAACAACTGGCTTCATAACGAACTCTTCATACGTGTACAATCTAGTTTTAAAAGACAAAGTCCTCCAAATTCATTTATGTTGTTGCCAATGACAAGAAACTCAACTGTCCTCTCCTGTGTGAACACTCTACAGCTCCCTGCTCTTTTTACTCCCAGATGGACATTTAAATTGATTTCATATTTTGGTTGCTGTGAAAAGTTATTATAAAAATAGGAATTTAGATATCTCATCATTACACTGATTTCATTTCTTTTGGACATTATGCTGGTGTAAGTGGAGACTGTGTGTTCATTTCCTAGCTGCCCAGACCCTAATAATCACACAGAAACTTTATTAATTACTACAGTGTTTGGTGAATGTCTCAGGTGTAATCCTAGCTAGCTCTTACATCTTAAATTACTCCATTTCTATTAATCTATGTATTGCTATGTGGCCATGGCATTACCTCATTTTCTACATGTTCTATTTTCTCTGCAGCTGGCTTGAGTCTGTTTCACTCTGCCTAAGAGTGGCACCCAACGTGCTAATGAACTCCACGTAAAACCTGAGAGGGCTTAAAAAGGATAAAGAGAGAATTTAAGACAACTTTTTGCTGTTTCTGGGTTGCTTGCCGCAAAGAAATTGTCCTAACTCGGCAGCAGGAAAAAACTGGCTGTTTTAAAATGCCGGCTTTCTGGGCTGTGCCGCCGTTGCGATCTCTGTCTGGCTCCGGCGGGAGACAGAGCTTTTAAATAGAGCATTTGAAATAAAGCTCTAAGGCTTGCTTGGCGCCAATGTGGACTTGCTGTGTGCCTGGAACTATGCTCAGCTCAGGGGCACCAAAAGGCTCTGAGGCAGGAGCGGCTGCTCCATGCTGAACTGTGCTGACCTCAGGCAGGAACTACCGTAATTACCATAATAACAGCGCACAGTTAAGGTTTAGACTGGGCAGGACACACAGTACCGTATTACTTGTACATGCTGCAACTTAAGTTTTTAAGAACTGCTTAACATTTTAAGAAATGCTCCTGGATAATAAAAAAATTACAGATTCACAATAAAACAGATTCAGACAGACCACTAAATGGGTCACAATGTTGGATGAATGTACGTAGGCTTGAGAGAGAGAAAAAAAATATAGAGAGAATAAACTTAATGCCTTTAAAAAAAAAGGATAAAGTCTTTAAAGAGACAGAGTACAGATAGTTATAGATTAAAAAAAATAAAGAAAAATAAGCCACGTAAAAATGGAAAATTCACAGAGAGTCTGGATTCTTTGTATTATTGTGTTTTCTTTAAAATTTTTGACTATGAAGGAGCTAAGTACAGAGAGACATTTCATTATATGGGCTGCTAAGCTGAACCTGCACATATGTTCTAAAGGTATCTTGACTTCAGAATTTGGATCTAAGGACATGATGCTTTGGAAAAGTCTTTCTTTTGTTTTCACAGAGGATGAGACTCTATGGATTTCTTCTATTCCAATTTGGTATGATAGACCTCGCCCTCCTGAAAGGTTGCTGTGAACACCCTCAAAAAAATAAATTCACTCAACTGCCAACTGAGATGAACCTAGCACACAGGTTATACCATGAAAGACCTAATTAACGACGCCCCCATTCAGCAGGAAGCAGTTTGGAGAGAAAAAACTGCGCCCATGTTCCCAAATACTGTTTATAAATGCTCTTTTACATTTAAAGGGGGATATGATATAGATATGAATAATTTGCATTGGTATGGATTTTAAGGTCAATTTTGTTATATGTATATGTATTTCTGATATTGATTAAGGTATTGTGATTGTGTAGTTCATTTAAAATGTAATGTATATTAGGAAATATAGGTTGTTAATGGATAATCATCAATAATAGTCAAGCTTGTAGTCATGTTAGTTAGATTTTCTAGATATATAGAGATATATTTTAGTTAGATAGGCATTCTTCATATCTTTCAAAGACTGCAGAATATGGCATTTAAATGTTTTAATAACTTAGGGCTTTTCATGACAATGAGACACGTCTGCTCCTGGCAGCACTAATCTACTTTGAGAGGAAGATGGGCATCGAAGAGGATCCTTATGGAGCTGGATAGCCATTTGGGCAAGAAACTGCTCTTGCCTGGACTGATGCATAAACTGGACACAGAAAACCCACAGAGAGAGGACTACTAAACTTGCCTAAAGATGAGATGATCTTTCGGGATTCCTGATTCATGAAGGAGTCTGCGAGACATTCTGCAGGACAAGCAGATAGTGACTGCCTTTGAAATTTCCTGCTTTATGGAAATGTCTGCTGGAAACTATGGGCCTGTAGGCTGAAGATGGATGCCCCAACGGTACAGAGGAACTTTGGGTGACTGTCCAGGCAGCGAGATGTCTCTGTCATTTCTAGAGTTTTGGACTTCCTGTTTACTTAGGTATTGTTATATCCTTCTGGAGTCTTTGATGGAATTGAAGAATAAATAGTTATAGTTTTCCTTAATTATGATAAGAGATAAAATAGATATAAATATTGTAACTGTAATTCTTACTTGATAACTGTTTTGTTATATGTAATTTTACTGTTAAAGTTAAAGCCTTTCTTTTTTGTTTAAACAGAAAAAGGGGAAATGATGGAGGTGGGTCTTATATCTTATCTGTTGCTTTCATTGGTTAACTAATAAAGAAATTGCCTAGGCCCATTTGATAGGCCAACCCTTAGATGGGTGGAGTAAACAGAACAGGATTGGGGGAGAAAGGAGCTGAGTCAGTGAGTCGCCATGATGCTCCCACTCCAGCCAGACGCAGGTTAAGATCCTCCCTGGTAAGCGCACCTCGTGGTGTTACAGGGATACTAGAAATGGGTTAGATCGATATGTAAGAGCTAGCCAATAAGAGGCTACAGATAACGGGCCAGGCAGTGTTTAAATGAATACAGTTTCTGTGTAATTATTTCGGGTACAAAGCTAACCATGCGGGCGGCAGGGTGCAGGGGACGCAACCCCGCCGCCCCTGATGCAACATCTCAGTTTGTATTTCCCACCTGGCTCTACTCTGCTAAGCCATTGGCCAAAGCAGCTTCTTTATTAACCAATAGTAATAAAGCATATTCACAGAATACAGAGGGAATCCCACATCATGCTGGCTAGTTTTATGTCAACTTGACAAGCTAGAGTCATTTGGGAAGAGGGGCTCTGAATTAAGAAACTGCCTCCAGAAGATTTGCTTGTGGGGCACCTTCTTAATTAGTGACTGATGGAAGAGGGTCCAGCCCTTGTGAGTGTGGCCACCCCTGGGCTGGGAACCCTGGGTTCTGAAAGAAAGCAGATTGAGCAAGCCAGTTAGCAGCGCCCTTCCATGACCTCTGCATTAGTGTCTGCCTCCAAGTTCCGACTTTGAGTTCCTGCCTTGATTTCCCTGGATCTAACATTTTTAAGGTGAAACAAATCCTTTCCTCCACAAGTTGCTTTGGTCATGCTGTTTTGTCACAGCGACGAACACACTAAGACAGAAGTATACACAGGCGTGAAATTAGAGAACCATGAGGTAATTCTCATTTGGGTTTCTGAGTAATCTCTCTACTGTGGCCAGAAGAGGGTACTGGATCCCTTGGAACTGGAGTTATGCTTGATTGTAAACTATCATGCTGGTGGTAGGAGTTGGATCTGGGTCTTCTGCAGGAGCAACAGTGCTCTAAACCACTGAGCTGTAGCGCCTGCACAACGGGACAGGATGCGAGCTGGGAACCATGCTGGAGACTTAAAAACACATGCACACAGACAGACAGAGACACAGGGACACCGGTCATCCTTGATACAAGAATGCCAAGTTTATTGTGCTTCAGGGAAGCTTATATAGGGATCCTTAACTGATAGCCATGCCCCAGCTCTCGGGATCTTTCAGCCTGCAGGCACAGGTAAACAAGTTGTTTTTCTCAGTTCCCTCCAGCAGGCAAAGGGTCTGAGGCAGGTAAAAAAAAAGTCAAGGGGCAGGGGTCTGAAGCCCCCAACAGCTCCCTTTTTTCTATATAATTAGACCAGGCCTGTCCTGCAATCGGAGGAAGCCCACTCTCTTGGGCAAATGGCAATATTACATCACTGCTGCTGCTGCTGCTGTTGCTGCCACCACCGCTGCCACTGCCACCACCACCACCACCTGTTGTAGAGGCAGAGCAACAGAAACCCTCCAGCTACAGGAGTTCCTAAGACCAGCTATTCAGCAAGCAAGGCCGTATGGGAGTGGCTGGACTGGCATGGGCGTGGCACAAATACAACTAAAAGGAAAGGGAGCAGCCAACCACATGCTCCGACAGTTAGGTCAAACCAAAAAAAAATGCCCTGGCGAAAATTAGACACTATACCACACTGGCTGGATTCCAGAAACGAAACTCCTGAGAATCCTTGCTGACATTCTTGTAAAGGGATCACGGTCCTCATCACCATAATGAATAATGCTCTTCGGCCATAAATCATAGTAGAAAATTCAGCAGAAATGAAACACAAACTGCCAGATAGCCTCCTTAACGGATCCTCCTGCCTCTGCCTCCTTCAGCAAATCCTGCCATCCTGTGTCACCAGAACCGGCTGGAGTGGCAGGTGGGCTCGGGGACCCTCCCTCCGCGACTGCTGCGCAGGCTTCTTGGTCCTGTGGGAAAGCCTGCTGCTGGCACTGCACTCCTGGGCGCACAGAGCCCAGAACTGCCGCCTTCTCTTCTCAGCCCCAAACACTGAGTCATTGCTCTGGCCCCTTCAGATTTGTACCTTTGATTTCTTTTTGATAACTTCTCACTCTGGTTTTGATGTCATCTCCCTGATTATCAATGTGCTGAGCATTTTTATCTATACCCCTTGGCCATTTGCTTTTCTTCTTGGGGAAAACACGTGTTCCTGTCTTTTGCCCATTTATAAACTGAAATACTTATTTTTGTTTCCTTTTGGCTGTTGAGAATGTTTAGTTGCTTTTATAATCTGGATGTTAACTCTTTATCAGATGCATAATTTTCAAATACCTCCCCTCCTTCCATAGGTTAGCGCTTCCTTCTGTTGCTTCCTTGGCTGCATAGCAGCATTTTTTATTTGGTTTGTTACCAGGTGTGATGGCACAGACCAGCACTTTCAGAACCTGAGAGGTAGAAAGGAAGGAACAGGAGTCCAAGAAAGGGGTCATCTTTCATTACAGAAGAGTTCAAGGCTATCTTAGTCTACATGAGGCCTAGCCTTAAAGAAAAATTTCCATTCATCATTTTGCTTTTGTTCTCTATACTTTTGAGGTCTTACCCAAAAAGTTTTTGCCCAGATCAATGGCATGAAGTTCCCCCTCTCTGTGTTTTCTTCTTATAGTTTAATACTGTAGGTCTCACATGTACGTCCATTTTTAGTTGATTTTTGAAGCAATAGGGGTCTAGTTTCAACTCTTCTGGTTGTGGAATATCTAGATTTCTAACATCTCTTATTGAAGAGTCTGTCTTTTCTCCAGTGTGTGTTCTTGGTACGTCCATCAAAGTTTGATTGGTTCTAGTGTATTTGTGAGTTTTCCATCCTGTTTTGTTGATCCACACATTTATTCTATGGCAGTACCATGACATTTGGTTACTATTGCTGTGTGGTGTACTTTTTGTTTCATCTTGTTTATGTCTTTCAAGACAGGGTTTCTCTGTAGCTTTGGAGCCTGTCCTGGAACTCGCTCTGTAGACCAGGCTGGGCTCAAACTCGCAGAGATCCACCTGCCTCTGCCTCCTGAGTGCTGGGATTAAAGGCGTGCGCCACCACCATCCAGCCTTTGTGGTGTATTCTGAAGTCAGGTGATATGAACCCTCTTCCCATTTTACTTATTTATTCTCAAACAAGCCTGAGGCTATTTGGGTCTTTTGTGGATCTGAAGGACTAGGAATCAGACGAATTTTTCCCTAAAAAGGAAAAGAGATTAATGTACTTTTCACTTAAACATTTGAGGTGGATAACATCTTGATTCTTCTCATTCTCAAAGTCAGACATGATAGACTTTTTCCTGCCAGAGGAAGCTGTTCCTGGAGACTTTCAAATACTGTGTGTGTGTGTGTGTGTGTGTGTGTGTGTGTGTGTGTGTGTGTGT
>JABTXL010005809.1:1588765-1635923 GCA_025134845.1 Neodon shergylaensis | reverse complement strand
TGTGTGTGTATGTGTGTGAGATGTGTGTGGATAGTGTGGTGTGTGTTTGTGTGTGTGCATGGTATATGTGTCTGTGTGTGTGATGTGTGCTTATGTGGTGTATGTGTATGTGTGTGTGTGGTGTGTATGTATTTGTGTGAGGTGTGTGTCTGTGTGTTTGATGTGTGTTTGTGCTGTGTGAATGTATGTAGTATGTCTATATATTGTGTGTGGTGTGTGTGTATTTATGTGTGGTATGTGTCTGTGTGTATGTGGTGTGTGTGTGTGTGTGTTTGCTTTAAGTAACACTTGGTTGAGTGCTAATACCTTGCTTTTCCTGCCCTTTTAATTTTAAGTCAACAGATGAAAAGCTATTTCTTCAGTCTTAGACAACCTCACCTTGATGGCATCAGTTTCATGGAAAGTTTTGTATTTATTTCCATTTCTGTGAAGACTGTCATTCTCATTGATACTTTGAAGCACAGTGCATGGAATCTGTAAGTCACGTGGGTAGTACAGTTCTTGGCTTTTTTTGGTGAGAGTTTTTATTACTGAATGTCTCAATATCCCTTATCATCAGTCCACTTAGGATTTCTGTTTCTTCCTGATACAGCCATTGTAGGCTGCATGGTTCCAGTAATTTTTTTCCATCTCTTCTAAATTTTTCAAATTACTGACATATACTTCTTCACAGAAATGGGGCCTGGAAGCTGCTGAGTGGGTAGAGCATTTGCTGTCTCTTCAGATGACCAGGGTCTGAAGGAGAGAAAGATCCCTTCAGAGTGTCCTCTGGCCTCCTCATGTGTTCAAGCATACCCATTGTCTGTCCCGCCACTAAATAAATAAATAAATACATTTTTAAAAGCAAGGAAAAGAAATCCCTAGCGGACCTTTTGTCTTTGTCATATTAGTTGTACTTCTTCTTCATCTGTCATTTTATCTGAGTCTTTCAAAACTCTATTCATTAATCTGGCTAAAGTGTTAGCAAATTCATCTTTTCAAAGGATCAACTCACTCTTCCATTAATGTGTGTGTGTGTTCTTTTATCTCTTCTGTGTATGGGTGTCTCTCCTGTGTGTATGTAAGTGCACCACATCTGTGGCAAGTGTCAAAGAAAGCCAGAAGAGGACATTGGATCTGCAGTCACAGAAGTGAGCCACTGTGTGGGTGCTGGGAAGTGAACCCAGGTCTTCCACTGAGCCATCTCTCCAGCTCCATCTTTTGTGTTTCTTGAAGTTTCTGTTTCACTTGTTGCTCTGACCCTTTATTTATTTATGTGTATGGATATTTATTTATGTGTCTGCACAGCACATGTGTGTCTGGGACCTGTGGAGGCCACAAAAGGAGGATGGATCCTCTGGAACTGGACTTAAAAACAGTTGTGAGCTTCCATATGGGTGCTAGAAATTGAACCCAGTTTTTTTTTTTAGAAGAACAGCCAGTACCCTTACCTGTGGAGCCATGTCTCTAGCCCCTCTATAGTCTATCCTTATGATTTATCCTGTATCCAAATCTATGGCGAAGGAGGAATTCAGCATTGAATGGGTGCAATGTTCTACAAATGTCTGTTAGGCCCATTTATTCTATAGAGAGTACAGTTCAAATCTACTGCGAGGCGGCGGCAGCTATGTCGTGAGAAGGAGGAGGAGCTATGGCAAGGTTTATTTATTCCCTAGATTTTGCATAGAAAGGAAAACTGACAAAGAGGGTATCTAGAGCCGGTGAACCCCAGGTAAGGGACATTTAATCTGCAGGTTCTCACATCCAGGCTGAGTCTGAAGGGGAGAAGAGAGAATCCCACACAGCACTGTGGGTCTGAGGACAGGGAATGCCCTTAGTTCACGAATGGGAGTTTGAAGGCAGCAGCCATCGGTGGAGAAAGAAGACTGTACTCAGTTTCTAGGCCAGTGAAACTCTGAAAGCATCAGAGCTTTCTGCAGCTCAGAAAAGTACAGAGATAAAGTAACGAAGCTGGGAATGCCCCCAGAGGGGTGTGAAAGCAGCAGGGAATGGCGGAGATCTCCACAAGGGTCTCACTGCTGAGACCAAGGGTGACACACAGCTTGTGAACCTCCTCTGGGACAGATGACTTAGGGCAGGCTGGAAGTCTGGGAGGGGGCAGGAGCAGGGAGCCTGGAGCCTTCTTTGTCCTCTCCCATCTCCCTCAGAACATCAGCACAACTCTAATGGCAACACAGGTGTCCTGGGAGAGAGCTTGAAATTGATTGCGATTTAATTTCTACTATCAGGTTAATAGGGTGTCTAGGGAAATTAAGCTGGATTTTTAAATGCCTAGAAAATTAAATTTGTGCACACATGAGTTTGCAAATAAAGATTAGTGCTTTCTCAGCGTCAGATAGTGTCGTTTAAATATTTACATTAAATTCACAAAGAGTACAAGTATACATATCAGACCAGCATGAACTTTGCCGTGTAAACACAATTTAAGTCAGTGATCTTTTCTCAGTAAACATGTGGAAATGTTCAACTACTCTGAGGGCCAGTGTCTTGGTTCATAAACTATGTGATAAAGTGGGAAAATTGTTGATGCTAAAGTCAAAAGTCTCCCAGATGGTGACCTTTTCTCTCTGAGTGGCATTATTCTTATACCTAATAAATGTTTCATGCTCCATACAAATTAGTTTGTCTGTTGTTACATTTAGTATGTGTGTTTTCTATCTTTCTATTGGGTTTATATATGGATTATTCTTTTCTTTCAGGGTCAGCTATTGAACTCAGATTACACTAACACTGAGTTACATGATCAGCCCTTATTTGTTTGAGACAGGGCTTCAGGTAGCTGACCTTGAACTTGCTGGATTCCAACAAGCAATCTTGCCTTCCTTGTGCTAGGATTATAGTCACGCATCACCATGCCAAGGTTATATCTACTATTCTTTTTTAAAAGATTTAATTTTTTTATGAGTATGCGTGTTTCACCCTCATGTATGTTTGTGCATCACTTGCATGCCTGGCATCCACAGAGGCCAGAAGAGTGTGTTGGAGCCTTGAGCAATGAAGTCACAGATAGTTGTGAGCTGTCATGTGGGTTTTGGGATGTGAACCTGGGTCCTCTGCAAGAGCAGCCAGTGTTCTTAACCTCAGAGTTGTCTTTCCAGCCCCTACATATACTATACTTAAGGAGTGTATCTATATTACTGTTTCTTTATTTATCTATTTCAAGCAACATCTATGCATTTTCTTCATAAAATGTTAGGGAATTTGTTCACACACCCCCCAACAGGGCTGCTTAGGTGCTGTCGTGACACGCCAGTTCCTCCTTAGTGAGTGCTCCAGGACAAGTTGGAGTTCAGCTTTCAAACTCCATCCTCGGTCAGCGTCCTGTTTGCTCATCCTTGTCAGCTGCATTCAGTGTGAAAGCAAGCTGCAAATGCCATGACTACAAGGAAGCAAACTGTACAGCACAGTTGTCAACTGTGGACTTCTCTAGCGACTATCTAGAGGCTGTGTCTTGTTTGAGGATTATCTGCTTTCTGTATAGTCAGGACATTTCTCTCTCTCTCCCTCTTCTTCTTTTTTTTTTTTTCTTTTCTGGTATTTTGAGACAGGGTTTCTCTGTATAGCTTTGGAGCCTGTCCTGGAACCTCTCTCTGTAGACCAGGCTGGCCTCGAACTCACAGAACTGCCTGCCTCTGCCTTCTGAGTACCGAGATTAAAGGCAAGCACCACCACCACCTGGCTGGGCCATTTCTCTTAAATTAGTCAGGTTCCCTAAAAGGATTCTACCTGGAGACTCCAGTGGAAGATAAGCGCTGGTATTTGTTTGGTATTTACTCCTGGCATTCTGGAACCCAGTGGAAGACAAGCTCTAGAGAGACATTGGGGGTTAGAATGCTCATACTCCCTGATCTCTCTTTCCCACATCAACAACCAATCTTTGAATTTCTAGTGGAACAGATTTGATTTCCTTATTACCAACTATGTATGCATTATTTATTCTTTTGCATTGCTTATACATTTCCATATTTAAGCTACCATCTGGGCTAAAGTCCCCCCGCCCGGTCACCCTCTTTCTGTGTGTGTGTGTGTGTGTGTGTGTGTGTGTGTGTGTGTGTGTGTGTGCATTAATGTGGGGATGTCAATAGAGGCATGAATGTGGAGGTCAGAGGTCAAGCCTGGTTGTTGGTCTTTGCCACGCACTCTGTCTAGAAGTTGGCCTTGAAGCATCCCATAATTCTCCAGTCTCTGACTCCCATCTGACCATATATAAGTAGTGGAGTTACTGGCATTCATGCTAACCATTTAGCTTAGCCCTGTCTAAAAGGCTTTAAATGAAAGTCTGTCGTCCCAATCAATTGCTTTGGCACCTTTATCAAACCAATTAACTAGACACCTGAAGTTTCAAATCTCTTGAATATAATTTTATTTCACTGGAGTCTTTTTTATTTTTTTTAATTTATTTATTTATTATACATACACTTTCCGGGATACAGTGCCAGATCTCATTACAGATGGTTGTGAGCCACCATGTGGTTGCTGGGAATTGAACTCAGGACCTCTGGAAGAGCAGCTAGTGCTCTTAACCTCTGAGCCATCTCTCCAGCCCCCTGGAGTCTCTTTTTTATTTTTTAAAATTACATTTAGTTATTTATTGTGTGTGAGCCTTGCGTATAGAAGTCAGAATTCTCTCCTTCCCCCCATGTGTGCACCGAGGATTTGAACTCGGGTAGTCAAGTGTTTACCCCTACCTGCTGAGCCATCTCAACAGACCCAAGCCTGCTTTGTGCTAAACACATCATCTTGATAATTATAGTTTATTCTTAGTTTTGAAATTAAGAAATTATTTTTTGAATTTTTATTTATTCGTTGACAAATTTATACATTGCACAAGATATCTTGATCATATCAAACCAATACCCTCCTCCAATTCACTTCAGCCTCCCTGAATACATGTCCCTCTCACCTTCATACCCCCTCTCCTCATCCTCTTTATCATCACCCTCCCCCTCCTCCTTTATAATCCACTTAGTCCAGTTAGTGACATTTAAATGGGTGTGGGGCCGTGAGCCAGAGCATGGGCATCACCAGGATCTGTACTCCCTAAAGAAAAATCAGCCCTCAATTGCCAATCGGTCTTAGCTAGGGCTTAAGACTCATGAGCCCTTCCCCATCCATGCTGGAATGTTTACTGCCTTGGACGTGTGCAAGTAACCACTGCAGCTGTGAGTTCCTGAGTGCAACAGCCATGCTATGGTCAAAAGACAGAATTTTGTAGCAATTTGAAATTGAGAGACTACTCTTACTTAGTTTGTTCTCATATTGAAAAGTTTTGGGTCGTGTCTGAGGTGGGACTGAAGAAGCCAAAGGGCTTTGCACTAGAGTGTGACATGAATTGGGACCCTTTGACTTCCCTTGAATATTGGCCTGTGAAGGGCAAGCATAGGTGTGGAGCGGTGACCTCAGAGGCTATTGCATAGAGAACTGAAGAAGAATGGTGATTCGGCTTGTCTTGGAGGCTGTCAACAGACCCTGCTGATGGACTGAAGGTGAGAGCAGAGAGAAAAACCTAACACTAAGCTTCCCTGGGCACCCAGGTGAGTGGTGATGAGATGAGTATGTGCCCAGGAACAGAGACAGGGCTCCTGCCTGTTAGCCTGGAGCTCCCTGGGAAATCATGCTAGGATTAGCTGCTGCTGTTTGTAAATGACAGACACCCAGTAAGAGCTTAAGTACATGTTATTAGTTCTTAGATAAAAGACTTTGATTTCTTTCTCTTGTCGAAGGTCTCTAGGGCTGAAATGGCAGGCTTATAACTAAGAACCTAGAAGCCTTTTATACTGATGCTTTACCGTTCTTAGCTTCGTGATCTCACGGGTGGCTACACTGACCACTCTAAGACACTCCATAAGGTTTTGTGGTTGAGCCAAGGTTCAGTTCCTAGAACTACAAAAGCCAACAACCAGCTAAACAAAAGTCCTCTCTCTAGAACTACACTCAACATTTATATCCCATTGGCTATACCTGGTCACATGGCTACATCTTCCGGGAGGAGGGGGGGAAGGGGAGTTGCTTTATGGAGACAGAGTTAAATCAAAAAGTACCCAGGATATTGAGAGGTAATTACAGCCTCTACGATGGTCATTCTGAGGGCTTAGCTGTCTAGGAATCAGATCGATCCCTGGTAGGCAGACACACAGGGAGAAGAGGCTGTAGGTAAATTGATATGCTTAAACATTAGGCTGAATTTCCTGCGTCTCCTCTCTCTCCAAAACAAAGACTTGATGGATTCACTCCCTCCCCAGTTGGGGAAACTGTTAGGTGAAGCTTTCAAATCTGAGGGGTGGGAGAACTGAGGTTTAAAGTCTCTTGAGACAGTAACAAAACAGCTTCCCTTTCCATGTCTGGATTAGCCAGTCCCCTGTGATAGCCCAACCCAGTCAAGTTCCAAGGCAAAAAGAGAATTCTTCCCATTCCCAAACTTGCAACCCAGCTGACTCAAACACCAACTCTGGGTTCTCTCCCCTCCCCTCTCCTCCCCCCCCTCTCCCTTCCTCCCTTCTTCCCTCTATCTCTATCTCCTTCTCCTACCTTTTTATTTAAATTGGTAGAGAGAAAGTTTCTGCCGTCCCAGATGAACTCCCTCCGACTACACCAAGTTAAATGGGTATGCTGAAGAGACACTTTCAAAACATGGACCTTGAGGGACACCATTCTGTTGCAACCATCGTGAAATTGCTTTCCTTTACCCCAGTGACTCCTCAGTGACTCCTTGGTTGAGCCACATAAATCCTCTGTCCAATAGGCTACTGATCCATGGTAACAGCTAACTCTCAGTGTGTAGCTATGTCTAAACATCCTGGGTTCTCAAATGTGCTCTAAGACTCTGTCTTGTTTAGCTTAAAATGGTCCTCACTGAGGGAAGGCAGTTGGCAAAGGGAACAGGTTAGAACAAAGTGTCATTATACAGATACATGAAAATGCCACAGTGAAACCCATTGCTTCACATGCTGAGTTTAAAACTAATATAAAAATAAAATTAAATAGTCTTCGGTTTAATTCTCTGATCTCAAACTCATTGTATAGTCTTTTCCCCTCTAAGGTTAGAGCCATGGCTCTAACCTTCTGGACTTTAGAGTGAAGGTTGATGGTGAGCAATCTCAGTTTCAAACATCTTTCTCTTTGGCATCCTAAAAGTTAGCTCCTTGTAATGGAGGCAAAGAACAAAGGAGAGAAGAAGCTCCCAAGCCTTCCTAAAATGATCATGTTACAGCTCTTTATTGTCTGCCCTTGCTCCTTCTGGCTGTCAGGTTGCAGAACTCTGGGTGGAGGCATTCATTTGTGGGCTCCTCGGTGGCTGCTGCAGTGGGGATTTGCCTGTGAGCATCTTCCACCTCACCCACTTGAAAACCGTCCTTCTCCAGCCCTTTTGCTGGGGGTCTACTATCTGGGTGAGATCCAAGCAGGGTGGTCAGGCTCAAATATCTTCCTCGTCAGCTTCTTGAACCATGAGAAACATGCTGTCCCAAGACTTGCCATCTCTAAATCTCATTTCCCTTTCGACATGTCTCTGAAGGACAGAATCAACTAGAGTAGGATTCACAAGCCCCAGTGATCCCGCTCCCTCTGCATCTACAGCATGGGGTTGTAGGCATGCAGCCATGCCCGTCGTCAGGTCTTCAAGCTTTCGCAGCCGTTGCTCTTCCTCACAGAGCATCTCCCCAGGCCTAACAGACACTTTAAACATAGATCTTAGGCTCAGAAGGAGAGATGTTCAAGGAAAGAACAAGACAGGGCCCAACAAAGGGATGGCTGTCTCAAGACAGAATCTTACTTAGGTATCTTTTCGAGGAGTATTTATAGACTTTGGTGGCGCTCAAGCTACCTCTTGTAAAGGTTGCTGAGAATTCCCCCCTCTTCCAACATCAGTCAAAGAGTGAAACTTACTACAAGGTTAAAGGTTAAAGAATGTTCGTCTGTCTGTAAAGCAAGTTGTAAGGTGGATTTATGGGGAGTGTGATCAGATTGAGGAATGGGCAGGGGTGCCAGAAGGGCGAGGTTATGCATTGTTTTGGCCCTAAGTAAGCACAGTTCATTTATTGTTTACAAAAGACGTCTTTGGAAAACATATTCCATCTATGTGTGCGTGCAGTCTAGACTAGCAGGAACATTTGACGTTTCTCAGCAGATTAGGCAGATGAGACCCTGGGACAAAGGCCCTATTGTCCCCCATCCTTCCTTCCCATGTCACTATACTTTTTCTGTCTTTCTATCTTGCCTCCGTCCTGTTGTTCTTTAGGCCTTTTTCCCTCTGCTTACCTTTGATCTGCCTGCAGACGACCTTATGGAAACTTAACCCCATATTCCTGAGTCTCGTTGACTATCCTCTGAGGCGTGAAAGTCAACAAGAATAGTCACCCTCAACCCTTTTATATCTTATGTCATCCAGAAGTGGCTACTTCTTGAGTGATTTTAGAGTCTTAACCCTTGAGGGAGTTGATTTTGTAGCTAGTTATGTATCAGAGACTGCCACTGCAGGACTCTCTGGTCACTGGTCAAAAGGACAGGGTTGAAGTCTTATCTCTGGCTCTGGATGGAGATATGATAGCCTGAGTTACCTACGAGGTCATGATGCAATTATCTTGCAAGAAACTTTCTGCTAAAGAACAAAGGCATAGCACTGTCCCCTCCCTGAGAGTCAGTCCAAACGATCCTGCCCTAAGGGTCAATTTAAACGATCCTGTCAATCACCTGCACAAGAAAATGCCTCTGAGAAAAATAAAGTTTCTATTCTAGAAACTTTAGAAATATTACAAAGCCTACATAAAATATAGGTCGGCACCGTGTTCCCTCAGGCCATTTTCCTGCTCTGACCCTCTGAGTGTGCCCGATGGCAATGGTCCCTTTGGCTATTCTGCTCTTAAGCTTTGAGTGTGTTATATGGTCCTGTTGGCTATTACTCCATTCTCAGTCCTCCAGAGTGCTTCACTTTGCTTTGTAATGAACTCAAATTATCTTCTATTCTATGCTTTGTGTGTTCATCTGAATTCTTTCAGCAGAGCTCACAAAGCCCAGAGCTCCACAGTGAGATCCAGTGACAGGGAAATTAAGCATTTTCCTTTCTTTCCTTTCTTTTCCTGTCCTTGTAAAAATGTTCCCAAAGTCTTAAGATTACATTTATTTATTTACATCTACTTATTTATGTGAGTATATTTGCACACATATGCAGTGACATGCTTGGAGGTGAGTCAACAAGTTGTAAGAGTTGGTTCTGTTCTAACATGTAAATCCTAGGGATCAAACTCAAGTTATCAGGCTTGGCAGCAAATATCTTTATGTGCTGACCCATTTCATGGGACCTAAAAAAAAGTCTTTATTGACCTTATTTGTTTCTTTATTCTTCTTCTGTAAATTATTCATGCTTTGTCATTGCTTGTTTTTACTGCAGTGTTCACCTCATTAAATAAATATTTTTGTTTACCTTATGAAGAATTCTTAATGTAAAATGGGCACAGTCATAAGTGTAGATTCAAAAAAGGATGAAAAGAAGACAACATAAAAACAGACCTCCTAGAATTACACCTGAGTTCTCAATGGAGGCCCTAAAAGCTGGACAAATGTACTGCAGACATTAAGAGACCACAGATGCCAACTCAGACTACTATACTCAGCAAAACTTTCAATCATCATAAATGGGGAGAAAAGATATTCCATGATAAAGTCAAATTTAAATAATATCTACAAATCCCAACCTACAGAAAGTGCTAAGAAAATTTCAACCTAAAGAGGTTAACTACTCCTATAAAAACACGTGGGATAAATGATCTCACACCAGTAAAACCAAAAGAAGGGAAGTGCATGAACGCACACAGACAAATGTTGACCGGGGTTTTCTGTCCTACCGGTCCCTCTATGTTAGCCACGCTACCCACAGCAGTTTAGTCCCAAATAAACACACAAAGCTCTACATTAGTTATAAAGTAATTGGCCCATTGGCTCAGGCTTCTTATTAACTCTTATAACTTATATTAGCCCATTATTCTTGCCTGTGTTAGCCACATGGCTGGGTACCTTATTCGGTGAGGCAGTCACATCTTGCTTCATCTTTATCTGGGTCATGACTAGAGACTAAGCTTCCCTCTTCCCAGAATCCTCGTTACCCTGCTTCTACTTCCTGCCTGGCCACTGGCCAATCAGCATTTTATTAAACAAGTACAAGAAACAAATCTTTACAGGGTAAAACCATTGTCCCACAGCAGACACACACCACCACCAACAACAAAATAATGGGAATCAATAATCATTGGTCATTTATATTTCTCAATATCAGTGGTCTCAATTCTCCAATAAAAAGACACAGACTAGCAGAACAGATATGAAAACAGGATCCATCCTTCTGCTGCATACAAGAAACATACCTCAACAATAAGGATAGACACTACCTCAGGGTAAAAGGTTGGAAAAAGACATTCCAAGCAAATGTACCTAAGAAACAAGCTGGCGTAGCCATTTTAATACGTAACAAAATAGACTTCAAACAAAAATTAATCAAAAGAGATGGGGAAGAATACTGTATATTCATCAAAGGAAAATTTTTTGTTTGTTTTTTCGAGACAGGGTTTCTCTGTGGTTTTGGAGCCTGTCCTGGAACTAGCTCTGTAGACCAGGCTGGTCTCGAACTCACAGAGATCCGCCTGCCTCTGCCTCCCGAGTGCTGGGATTAAAGGCGTGCACCACCACCGCCCGGCTCCATCAAAGGAAAATTTACCCAAAGGGCATTTCAATTCTTAACATCTATGCCCCAAACACAAAGGCACCTAAGTTTGTAAAAAGAAACACAATTCAGCTTAAGTCACATATTGACCTACACACACTGATAGTGGGAGACTCCAATATCCCATTCTCACCAATAAACAGGTCATCCAGACAAAATATAAACAGAGAAATGCTGAAGCGAACAGATGTTACAAACCAAATGGACCGAACATTTTACCAAACACAAAAAAAATATGTCTTCTTCTCAGCACCTCTGAAACTTTCTCCAAAATTGACCACATAGATGCAAAAAAACTGAAATACATCCCTGCACCCTATCAAACCACATAGATTAAAACTAGATATCAATAACAGAAACAACAGAAAGATTATAAACTCATGAAAACTGAACAACCCTCTCCTGAATGAAATATGGGTCAAGACAGAAATAAAGAAATTAAAGATTTTCTAGAATTCAGTGAAAATGAATACACAGCATACTCAAACTTATGGGACACAATGAAAACAGTACTAAGAGGAAAGTTCATAGCATTAGGTAACTACATAAAAAAATTGGATAGCCAGACAGTGGTAGTGCATGCCTTTAATCCCAGCACTCAGGAGGCAGAGGCAGGTGGATTTCTGTGAGTTTGACAGAGAAACTCTGTCTCGAAAAACCAAGAAAAAAATAGGTGAGATATCATACTAGCAACTTAATGGCACATCTGATAGTTCTAGAACAAAAGGAAAAAGAAATTAGCACACCCAAGAGGAATAGATGGCAATAAATAAACTGAGGGCTGAAATCAATAAAATAGAAACAAAGATAGCAATACTAAGAATCAATGGAGTTGGTTCTTTGAGAAATCAACAAAATAGACAAACCCTTATCCAAACTAGCTAAAAGGCAGAGAGAGAATATCTAAATTAACAAAATTAGAATCAAAAGAAGGGCATAACAACAGACCCTGAAGAAATCCAGAGAATCATAAGGACATACTTTAAAAACTCTACAAAATTAGAAAATCTAAAAGAAATGGATTATTTTCTTGATAGATACCACTTGCCAAAGTTAAATTGCAAACAGATAAACAATTTAGATAGACCTATAACTCCTAAGGAAATAGAAACAGTCATTAAAATTCTCAAAAAAGCCGGGCGATGGTGGCTCACGCCTTTAATCCCAGCACTCGGGAGGCAGAGGCAGGCGGATCTCTGTGAGTTCGAGACCAGCCTGGTCTACAGAGCTAGTTCCAGGACAGGCTCCAAAGCCACAGAGAAACCCTGTCTCGAAAAAAAAAAAAACAAAAAAAAATAAATAAATAAATAAATAAAATAAAATTCTCAAAAAAGAAAAAGACCAGGTGATTTTAGCGCAAAATTCTACCAGACTACTTTCCAAATTATTCCACAAAATAGAAACATAAGGAGCATTGCCAAACTCCTTTTATGAGGCCACAGTCACCCTGATACCTCAACCACAAAAAGAAAGAAAATTGCAGACCAGTTTCCCTTATGCAAAAAAATACTCAACAAAATACTTGCAAACCAAGTCCAAGAACACATCAAAAAGACCATCCACCATGATCAAGTAGGTTTCAACCATAGATGCAGGGATGGTTCAACATATCTCTGTCAAGGTAATTCACCCATATAAACAAACTGAAAGAAACAAAAACACATGATTATCTCATTAGATGCAGAAAAGGCCTTTGACAAAAATCCAACACCCCTTCCTAATAAAAGTCCTAGAGAGATTAGGGATACCAGGGACATACTTCAATATAATAAAAGCAACTTACAGCAAGACTATAACCAACATCAAATTAAATTAAACATTCTTCACCAAAATCAGGAAAAAGACAAGGTCTTTCCATATCTATTCAGTATCGTACTTGAATTTTTAACCAGGGAAACAAGGCAATTAAAGTGATCAAGAGGATGTAACTTAGAAAGAAAGAAGTCAAAAAAGAAATCCAAGTATCATCATTTGCAAATGATATGATAGTATATAAGTGACCCTAAAATTTTCACTAGAGAACACATCCAGCTGATAAACACTTTCAGTGAAGTGAATGGATACATGATTAACAAAAAAAAAAGTGACAAATGGGCTGAGAAAGAAATCAGGGAAACAATACCTTTCACAACAGCCCCAAATTATATAAAATATCTTGGTATTTTGGTAACTCTAATCGAGCAAGTGAAAGACTTGTTTGATAAAGAAAATTAAAGTCTTTGAAGAAAGAAATTGAAGAAGACATCAGAAGATGGAAAGATCTTCCATGCTCTTAGATCAGTAGGATCAACACAGTAAAAATGGCCACCCTACCAACAGCAATCTACAGAGTCAATGCAATTCCCATCAAAATTCCAATACAATTCTTTACAGACCTTGAAAGAACAATTCTCACTTCATATGGGGGAAAAAAGCCCAGGACAGCTAAAACATTCCTGTATAATAAAAGAAATTTCAGAGGTAACTCCATCTTCTACTTCCAACTATACTACAGAGCTATAATAATAAAAGCTGCATGGTATTGGCATAAAAACAGACAGATTGATGAATGGAATTGAGCTGAAGACCCAGATATAAACCCACACACCTATGGGCACCTGATTTTTTATAAAGAAGCCAGAAATACACAATGGGGAAAAAAAGAAAGCATCTTCAACAAATGGTGCTGATCTAACTGGATGTCTGCACGTAGAAGAATACAAATATATATAATTGTAGGAAGGCCGCTTGTTCATTCCTGGCTGCTCAGCCCTGAAATAACCACACAAAAACTGCTTGGCCTATTAGCTTATGCATATTTCTAGCTCACTCTTATCGATTAATTTACCTTTTTTTATTACTTTATATTTAACACAAGGTTCATGGCCTACCAGCAAGGTTCCAGCTGATGGCTTGAGTCTTTCTCCTCTGACAGCTCCATGGCGGCTCCTGACTCTGCCTTCTTTCTCCCAGCTTTCCATTTAGTTTTCCCTGCCTATCTCTGTTCTGCTAAGCCATTGAACAAAAGCAGCTTCGTTATTCATTAACCAATAAAAGCAAGACATATACAGAAGGACTTCCCACACCATCTATAGCCTTCACAAAACTCAAGTCCAAATGGATCAAAGACCAATATAAATACCAATATAAATACCATATAATGTCACGCCCGCCTCGACTGGCAAGGAAGACGCAACACCGGAGCTCTTCTTGCAGGCAGTTTATTCAGGACTTTTTTTACAGCAATCTTTCTCTCTCTCTCTCTCTTTCTCTCTCTCCCCCTCTTTCTCTCTCTCTCTCTCTCTCTCTCTCTCTCTCTCTCTCTCTCTCTCTCTGGGCAAACCTCTCTCTCTTTTCCTCCCGGGCAAACCTCTCCCAGCCCTTAAGTAGGCATGGGCTACCAACCCCGGATTGCCAGGTGAGCACTGCCCATAGGTCCACACATATGCAAGCAGCTGACAATCATTGCGTGATAATAACATGAGTCAGGCCTTAGCCATAATAGAAGTTGATTATCACAGAGAGCATTCGCTTTCGGGATCACAGAGGGCGGGAGCCAGCACCATCAGGTGTGGCTCCACGCAGTTCTCTACATAGCTATCAGGTGTAGCTCCATGCAGCTCTCTACAATATAAAACCAGATACACTGAATCTGATATAAAAGAAAGTGGGGAATAGCCTTGAACACATTGGCACAGGAGGCAACTTCCTGAACAGAACACTGATATAGCAGGCACTAAGATCGACAATTAATAAATGGGAATTTACTGAAAAGCTTCTGTAGAGCAAAGGACACCATCAATAGGACAAAACAGCAGCCTACAGAATGGGAAAAGAATTTCATCAACTCCATATCCAATAGAGAGCTAATATCCAAAATATATAAAGAACTCAAGAAACTAGACATCAAAAAACTAAAAAACCCAATTTAGAAATACTGTACAGATCTAAACAGAGAATTCTTAATAGAAGAATGACTAAAAAAAAAGCACTTAAATAAATATTCAGCATCCTTAGCCATCAGGGAAATGCAAATCAAAACTACTTTGAGATTCCATCTTATACCTGTCAGAATGACTAAGACCAATAACACAAGTGACAGCTCATGCTGGCGAAGATGTGGACCAAGGGAAACACTCTTCTCCATTGCAGGTAGGAGTGCATACTTGTACAGCCACTATGAAAATCAATATGGCTTAGGACTGGAGAAGGAGGGGGAGAGGAGAGGGGGAGGGAAATGGGAGGTGGGGAGGAGGTGGAAATTTTTAATAATAAAAAAACAAGGAAAAAAAGAAAATCAATATGGCTGTTCCTCAGAAAACTGGGACTTGATCTATCTCAAGAACCATCCTACCACAAGACACTTGTTCAACCATATTCATTGTGGCTTTATTCATAATAGCTAGAAACTGAAAATAACATAGATGTCCCATAACAGAAGAATGGACTAACAAAATGTGGTATATTTACACAATGGAATATTACTCGGGTGTTTTAAAAAGTGACATCATGAAATTCACAGGCAAGTGTATGGAACAAGAAAGAAAATCATCCTGTGAGGTAACCCAAACCCAGAAAGACAAATATGGTGTGTATTCACTTTTAAGTGGATATTAACCATTAGGTAAATGATAACCAAGCTACAATACATAGACCCAGAGACGCTAGGTGGAAGAAAGGTCTAGTGGGGATGCGTGGATCTCCCTGGAAAGGGGGAATAGACTTTACAGGCAGACTGGGGGTGGGTGGGGATGGGAGTAAGGAGGATCAGGTGGTGTGGGAGATGGAACGGAGGGAAAGAGTGCAGGGAGAAATGGCTGGCTTTGGGGGCTCTTGGGGGTATTGTAGAAACCTAGTACAGTAAGAACTTCAGGAGCCTATGAAAGAGATCCTACTGAGGACTCCTAGTGATGGGGATACAGAGGCTCGGCTGATCATCTCTCATAGTCAGGCAAGGTTCCAGTGGTGGGTCTAGGTTGCACTCAATTGAGTTGTTGGCCAAAGCGGGTTCTATGGAAATCCCAAACAACCCAGGCTGCAGCTAAGACAAAGAGTTGCTCTCTGCAAACTGACTGCCAGGTCCCACTGTCAAGGACAGCATTGAACAACTCATTGAACATAGAGAAGTCAAGCTGTTGCCTACATGGAGCCTTCACCCCTATGTTTCTTTGGTGTGGGAAGGTGTGCTACAGTCTACTGAAAGAGAAAAATGGACACTGCCCAGCCACAAAACCTTTGACCTACAAAATATACTGTCCTGCTTGCAAAATATACTAAGGCAATGGTGACAAAGAACTCCTGGTAGTAGCCAATTTGACCTAAGGCCCACTCCACAAGAAACCCATACCCAACACTGCTGGGGTAGCCAAAAACAAGAGACTAGATAGCCCTCATGACTCAGGTCAGGTCAACCCCAAAGCCATGTAAGTCAGGGCAAATGCAGTGTGGTGGTTTGAATGAAAATGACCCTCCCTAGAGGGAGGAGCACTATTAGGAGGTGTGGCCTTGTTAGAGTGGACGTGGCCTTGTTGGAGGAAGTGTGTCACTGTGGAGTCAGGCTTTGAGTTGTCATGCTCAAGTCACACCCAGTGAGACAGTTCACTTCCTGTTTCCTGCAAGATGTAAGACTCTTAGTTACTTCTCCAGCATCATGTCCACCATGTCCCACCATGATAATAATGGACTAAACCTCTGAAAATGTAAGCCACCCCCATTAAATGGTTTCCTTTACAAGTGTTGCCGTGGTCATGGTGTTTCTTCACAGCAATAGAAGCCCTAAGACATATAGTTTTAATTTGTATTTTCTGATTGTTAAGAAAGTTAAATATTTTTTCATATATGTACTGGCCATTTTTAATTCTTCTTTTGAGAACTGTCTTTCTATGCATTTACCCATTTATTGACTGAATGAGGGGTATTTAATTTTCTGAATGCTTTATAAATGATAAATATTAATCTCCAGACATATGTCTGGTTGGCAATTTTTCCTCTTTGCTCTGTCAATGGTTTCCTTTGATACATAGATTTTAATTTTATGAAAACCCATTTGTCAACTCTTAGAATTATCTTCTGAGTTATTGTGGTCCTTTTGGTGCTTTCCAAAAATTCCTTGTCTATGTTTATATCTTGAAATGCTTCCCTACTTTTAATTCTCAACATTTCAAAGATTACACCAAGGCATTTTATCCAGGAATTGATTTTTGCACAGAGTGAGAGGTAAGGATTTAGTTTCATCCTTCTCTATGCTATGCCCTAAGTACAGAGGACTCTGAGTTCCAGCCTCAGCACACCCTCAGGATTCAGAACAGGACACATACTGCAACTGAAATCTGGCTAAAAGGGGGCTGAGAGTGAACAAATCAGGTCAAACATGTTTCCTCCTCAGGTCTCTTTATTCTTCAGAAAAAGTTCTGGCTCCCCACAAGGCTTTCAGTTTATCTATACATACAGACACAATTAGCAATTCTTTAGGCAATAGCAATGATACCAAGCATGCATTTCACAGGGCCACAAAAATGGATAAGTCTGACAAAGCAGGCACCTGCTAGCTTACTATGTCTCAGAGGGGGTGTGGCTGTGAAACTCTCTGGCAAATACTGGAAGGATTAATTAATGATAGAGCTTTAAATCAGCACAGAATTCTAAGAAGAGGGAAAGGGGGCAGGGGTTGTGTACTAACTACATTTCTTAAGTATGACTAGTTAAAGTAGAAATGTATAATTAATAAATGTAGAAAAAAGGGAAGAAAACACAGCAGCGCTGTTGCACTCACTCTCTGAGTACTTCTGCTTCCTTCCAGGGCAGCTGGGAACACAGCATTTGTGGTAACCATGGCAACCAGAGAGCGCTACCCGGATGGATGGTACTTGATTTGCATTGGCATTTTCACTAGCTGAATTAGAGGGAATTTCTTAGCACTAGATCAAAGTGAAAAGCTGCAGCTATGTAAACTCCAGAGACTGCCACTGCCCGTCCCTTGCTAAGTGTCTGGGTGCTATACCCGCTGGCGCCCAGGTGAAAAGGAATTCCTTTCTCTGGGGCTGGTTTAGCGATTCAAGCTTTTTTCCTGTATCTCTAGGGGTAAAGGTACAAACAGTTGATTTCCTAGACTAAGATTTTGTATCAGATAAAACCTAGTTGAAGGTAAGTACAAAATATTAATAACTTATTATTATTGCTAGAATGAATTATTATTGTTGCTAGAAAAAAATTATTGCTAGAATAGAGCAAGGGCTAGTAGGTTACACAATCCTGAGTTGACTGGTAGAGAATTCAGGGCCACCTAGTCCTGCCTATCAGTAAGGACAGACATGCTGTCTCTCCTTCTCCGTGCCTATCTTTTGAGGTTCTATGTGGTCTATTTGCAAGGTTCCCCTCCTTTTCAGATGTCCCGCCATAAAGGATAATTTGGGGGGAGGGGCTAGTTTCTTATAGATTTGACTTTGAGGACAAACGTTTCTTTGACTGAGTGAATACTTCCACAGCAGGGCCCCAGTGTGGGACAAGGTCATCCGGTGCCAGTACAGAAGGAGGTATACTCAATATTTAATACACTGCTGAGGTTTTTTGGGACAAACCCCACTATGGAAAAAGAGGGGCGCTATGGCGTCACAAGGGTTTACGGAAAGGACAGTGACTGTTCAAAAGACAGGTGTTCCCGAAGCTTTGCAAATCGGGTTTCCTGCACTGAAGTACTCCTGTGAGTTAGTCTAGGGACGCATCAGCTGTACTTTTGACTGTCTGGTCCTGTGGGCTGGAGCAATGCCCAGTTTCCCAGCACCAGCTGTTAAGAGGCTGTCTTTCCTACAGCGAATGTTGTCAGCACCTTCGTCAGATTAGGCTCTTGTCCCTGACAGCTTCCCTATCCTGTTAGATTGATATATGTATCTGCTTTTGTGCTAGTACCATGATGTTTTTGTTAGTATGGCTCTATGTATAATTTGAAACCAAGTAATGTGACGTCTTCAGCATTGTTCTTCCTCTTAGGGTTAGTTTGGGTATTTTTGAATCTTTCAGGGTTTCTGTGTGAATTTTAGGATTTATTTTCTAATTCTATGAAGAATAGCATCAGGATTTTGATAGGAATTACACTGGATCTGTGAGATGCTTTTTGGTAACGTAGCCATTTTTGTACTATTAATTCTGCGGTTCCATGAACATATGAAGTCTTTCTATTGCCTGGTGTCTTCTTCAGTTACATTCTTCATTGTTTTCATTGTAGAAGTCTTTTGCTTTCTTGGTTAGGTTTATTCCCAGGTGCTTTGTTGGGAGCTTGGGGGTATCTTTAAACACTACAGCCAGTTGAGTGTTGATCTAGCAGAGGCAAGAAGGAAATTCAGTTCAACACTACTCAGTAGCCAGTGTTGGTTGGAACTTCAAGAGTCTGACAATGGACAATTTAATTTAGGCATATTTAAGCATAGCACAATTTGAAAAAGATTTTCTGGTTATAATTAACTCAATCCCATATGCACAGCACAACTTAAGACATGATTACTTCAAAACTTTGTAAAGTATAAGTGACATCTTCTATAAAGATAGGTTCAATAGACTAACTGCATCTATAGATTATAGATCTATAGATTTAATCTACAGATTAAAGCAGACTCAATGTAGCGGAGTACATGACAAGAGTCTGAGGGGCTGGTGTGACCAGGCCACACAGATAGTGCAGAGATCACCAGGCTATTAACCACCTCCACTCCCAGCCTTAAGGGAAACAACCCTGCATGTTTTTTAAAGATATATTTATTTATTATATATACAGTATTCTGTCTGCATGTATGTCTGCACACCAGAAGAGGGCACCAGATCTCATCATAGATGATTGTGAGCCACCATGTGGTTGCTGGGAATTGAACTCAGGTCTTCTGGAAGAGCAGTCAGTGCTCTACCCTCTGAGCCATCTCTCCAGCCCCTAACCTTGCATGTTTAACATTTCTGATTTCTCTAGTGCTTATCTGTGAGCACAAGGACCTACATGTCCCTATGCTTTACTATTATTATTCAAGTTGTCATTGTGTATATTCATTGTACATGGTGTTATAGTACAGAAGAACATTTCAATCCAAGTATAGGTAGCATATTAGGTGTATTCTCTATACCATCTCTCTATCCTCTTCTCTCCTCTCTCCCTCCTATTCCTTTTGTTTCTCTACACATTTTTGCTTCTACATCCATATCTTGTATACATACATGATTTTCTGTGTGTGTATAACATCTAGAACCACAAACAAGAAAATACGTGCCTTTGCCTGAGAATGGCTTAATTAATTTAATATAATAATCTTTAGTTGCACCTATTTTCCTGCAAATGATATAATCTCACTCTTCTTTATTACTAAAAATATATATATTTCTATATTGATATATAAGTAAATATAATATGATGTATTGCAATATAAAATATATGGATATATAAATATTAAAGTAAATATTGACATGTATAAGTATAAACATATAAAAATAAATATATATATATTCCACTTTTCTGTTGTTAGACACCTAGACTGGTTCCATATTTAACTGTTGTGGATATTACTGGAATAAATATTGATGTGCAAGTAGCTCTATGATATGTTGACTTGGAGTGTTTTAGGAAAATATCCACAAATGTTCATATATAGATTTCTTTTTAGTTCCTGAGAAACGTCTCAGTATAGTCCATGGTGACTGGACTAGTTCACAATCTCACTAGCACAGTATTGTTTGGTTGGAAGTATCACCTCAGCTCCCTAATACCCCTTTATACTAAGAGTCTGTAATGCTTAGTTGGGGGCTTCACCCCAGCCCCTGTGATCCATTTTGGAATGTTGGCCAGAGAACTCCATTTCAAGTCACCTCCCCTGGGGAGTTGCCTCAATCCAAACTCCACCTCCAAGAAAGCCAGTCAAATGGTGACCCCTCCCCAAGGAAGGTCAAGACCACTCCCACAGGCTATTTAAACTGAACCCCCCCATCCCCCCCCCCCCCCCCCCCCCCCCCCCGCGCCCCAGAATGAATATGTGGTCTCCTCTTTTCCCTCTCTATTGGTCATTCCGGTTCTCCTTTTCCCCTCTCCGTGTTTTCCTGGGGGCCACCTGGGAGCACTGGCATCCATTAAACCTGGGGTTCTTCTGATTTGGTTTGATTTGGTCTGATTGGCTTATTGCATCAGGAGAGAGGTTTAGTGGGCCAAATGAAAAAACCTTATCATGTATAATGGTTCCCTTTTTCTTCATCCTTGCCAGCATTTTTTGTTTTCTCAATGACTGCTATTCTGACATGAGCTAGAATCTCAATGTGGTTTTGATTTTTATTTATCTGATAACTAGTGAGTTGAGCATTTTTTATAAGTTTCTTGTCCATTTGAGAACTGTTGTCCATTTATTGATTGTGCTGTTTGATTTCTTATTGCTTACTTTGGAATTTGTGTATGTTAGCTATTAATCAGCTGTGAGATGTATAGCCACCAAAATATTTTCTTCCATTCTGTACCCTGTCTTCTCACCCAACCACTTCCTTTACTGTGAGTAGTTTTTTACTTTATGAGATTCCATTTGGCAGTGATTGGCCTTATTTTCTGAGTGAACAGAGTCTTACATAGAAAGACTTTGTCTATGGCTGTATCTTGAAGTACATACCCTACTTTTCCTTGCAACAGTCTCAGATACATTGGAGGTAATTTTTTTGTGTGTGTGCAGATCTACATCTGAGACATAAACCCATCTGCACATCCAGTTTTTTCAGTACCATTTGTGAAAGAGTCTATCTTTTCCCCAATGTAACATTTTGGCATCTGTTAGATCAGGGTATGTCCTACTTTTTCTTTTCTTTCCTTTTGAGATAAAAAACTTTATTGTTTTAGTAGTTACATATTTATTATGTCTTTTATTTTTGAAATTATAAAATAATTATATTATTCCCCCCATTTCCTTTCCTCCCTCCAAACCCTCCCATATGCCTCTCCTTGCTCTCTTTCAAATTCATGATCTCTTTTTTCATAAATTGTTGTTACATGCAAATACGTATGTACATATATAAATATAACCTGCTTAGTCTGTATAATGTTACTCTTATGTATGTTTACTGGGTTGAGCATTTGGTATTATATAATCAACTGGTGCCCTCTTCTCTGGAGAAGACTCTTTCTCCCACTCTTAGCATTACTTAGTCACTGTAGTTCCTTGTGTAGGTTTGGGGCCTTTGTGTATGAGGATGAATATTGAGAATGATTGGGGATTATACTGGTTCAGTAAATGGTGTTTGTGGGTTCTTTTTCTCCAAGCCTCTACTTCAGCTGGAACTCAACCCCAGCAACAGCTCCATCCTGCTACTAGACTTGGGTTCCTTATCTATACAGATTACATTAACATTTCCATCAACCACTTCTGAAACCCTTTGAACTGAACCCTAGCCTCTATATTAGTCATAATTCTCTAGAGTAGCAGAACATATATATATATGGAGTTTATTGGAATGACTTACAGGCTGCAGTCCAGCTAATCCAACAATGTCTGACTATAAACAGAAAGTCCAGGAATTCAATAGTTACTCAGTCCACAAGGCTGAATGCCTCTGATAGTCCTCAGCATATGCTGGAATTCCAAAGAAGTAGGCTCTAACACCAGTGAAGGAATGGACTTGCTATGATAGCAAGATGAGAACAAGAAGGCAAAGAGCAAAAGCTTCCTTCTTCTGTGTCTTTAGATAGGTTTCCAGTAGAAGGTGTGGCCAGGTTAAAGGTAGGTTTTTCCAATTCAAAAGATAATGGATTAAGGGCTTGCCTTCCTATCTCAAAGATCCAGATTAGAAGTGGATCCATTTCTAATTCAAATCAAGCAAAAATGTCTCATAGAAATGCTCTCCATTTGGGTCTTCACAAATTCAGATATAGTTAACAACCAAGAATAGCCATCACAGCCTCTATAATGTATATTCACCTTATAAACAACATATATGCATATATAGAGAAATATAAGTGCTTGCTGTATGATGCATGGTATAAAGGCTAATATTAGTAATTAAGATTGAAATAAAAAAAGCTGTATTTGCCTTGACCATTAATTGCTGTCAATAAAAACCTTGTAAACTCATTGTTTTTCAATAAATTCTAGCACTGTGTTCTATGTCTCTGACATAGTATGCTCATGACAGCATCCTTGTCAAAAATCATATGGCTATAGCTGTATGGGTTCAGGTCTGGTTCTTCTTTTCTATCCCACTGATCTCTGTATTTGTTTCCATTTGCTATGGCTCTGTACTATAACTTGAAATCAGGTGTACTACTGCATTAACTTTTCCTGGGGAGATGTAACCAAATGCCTATTCATCCCAGATACAGCAACAGACCAGAATATGACCTACAACAGTCCAATGAGTTTATTGGGTACATTTACTGAACATAGTTGAGAGGTTTCTTATAGAAATGTGGGTGATTCCAAAACGCCAAGTCCCACATGCATTATGGAGCCCCCTTTTAAGTCAATCTTCTGCTTTCTATATAATCCAGTATCATCCCTGATGACTTGCAAATTGTGGTCCTTGCAAAGGAATGCTAAATACTCCATTGCTATTACTCAGTTAGTTGTCAAGGCTTCTAGGCCACCAGACTCTGCCCTCCAAAATGGAGCTCATGTTGTACCTAGAGGAAAAAGGTCACACTGTGTAGTAGGAGGCCACTTGTACATTTCCCGGCCACCGAGATTCCCGAAATAATCACACAGAATCTATATTAATTAAATCACCAGTTGGCCTATTAGCTCTGGATTCTAATTGGCTAGCTCTTACATATTAATTTAACCCATGTTTATTAATCTGTGTATAGCCACATGGTTGTGGCTTACTGGCAATGTTCCATCCAGCATCTGTCTCTGGTGGGGCTACGTGGTTTCTCCTGACTCCACCCTTTTTCTCCCAGCATTCAGCTTAGTTTTCCTCACCTAGTTCTTCTCTGCTCTATCACTGGCCAAGACAGATTCTTTATTCATTAACCAATAAAAGCAACACATATACAAGAGGAGCTCCCACATTATCTCCCCTTTTTCTGCCTAAATAAAAAGGAAGGTTTTAACTTTAACATAGTAAAATTACATATAACAAAACAGGTATCAAGAATTAATGGCAAGAATTACAGTTATAATATTTCTATCTACTTTATCTTTTACCATAACTATCTATTCTTTAACTCCATCAAAGACAACAGAAGGATATAATATTACCTAAGTAAACAGGAAGTGCATTGTAAGCAACTTCCAAAACTCTAGAATTGACAGAGACATCTTGCTGCCTGGATAGTCACCCAAAGTTCTTCTGTAATGTTGCAGGCATCCATCTTCAGCCCATAATATCCAGCAGACTTTTCTATGAAACAGGAAATTTCAAAGACAGTTCCACATATATTGGTATTTTGTCAGTCACTTTCTTCTGTATCCTGCAGAATGTCTGACAGACTCTTTCATGAAGTAGGAACACCCTAAAGGATCATTTCACCTTTAGGCAAGTTCAGCAGTCATTTCTCTGTAGGTCCTGGATGTCCAGTTCATCAAGCAGTCCCTTGCCCAAATGGCTAGCAAACTCCATGAGGAGCCTCTTCAATGCCCATCTTCCTCTTGAAGTAATTGGTGCTGCCTGAAGCAGAAAAGTCTAAGTTTCTAAAACATTTTAAATGCCATATTCTGAAGGTCTCTGAAAGATTTGAAGAATACCTATCTAACTGAAATATATCTCTATACATCTAGAAAAATCTAACTTACAAGACTACAAGCTTGACTATTATAGATGATTATCTATTAACCTATATTTCTTAATTATACTTTACTTTACATTTTTAAATGAGCTGCACAAACACAATACCTTAATCAAGAGCAGAAATATACATATAACAAAATTGACCTTAAATCTGTACCAATAAACCAAGATCCATACCAATGCAAATCTCTATAGCATATCCCCCTTTAAATATAAACAAACATTTATAAACAATCATTTAAGGAACTTGGGCATAGTTCTCTCGAAACTGCTTCCTAATTTTTTTGTTGGGCAAAGTAATTTGGGGGGGCATTATGGCAACCTTTGAGGGGGCCTTGATTCATCAAACCATATTAGTCTGGAAGGATTCCACAGGTTCTCATCCTCTGTGGAAACAAAAGAAGAGCCTCTTTTCCAAAGCAACATATTCTTAGACCCAAATTTTGAAGTCAAGATACCTTTAGAGTGTATGTGTTGGTTTAGTTTAGCAGTCTGTACAATGAAATATCTCTCTGTACTTAGCTCCTTAACAGTCAAAAACTTAAATAATGCACAATAATATACATAATCCAGACTCTCTGTGTATATTCCATCATTACATGGCTTATTTGTTTTTACTCTATTACCCCTTAATATTTATTTTATTATCTTTACTCCTTTAATCTATGACTGTATGTACTCTGCCTCTTTAAAGACTTTGCTTTTTTTATAAGCCATTTACTTTCTTTTATAACTCTCTATACTGTTTTTCTTCTCTCTCCCAAGCCTACATACATTTATCCAACACTGTGACCCATTTAGAGGTCTTTTTATCTGAATCTGTCTGTATTGTGTATCTGTAATTATTTTCTGACCAGGAACACTTCTTAAAATGCTAAAGCAGCTTGGCTAGGACTAAGGCTGCTTTGCCTATTGGCTCCACCTAGACCATCATGGCAGAGGTCCATTCACTACTTCTGAGACTGCTGTGTGGGAGCCGTCCTCACCACTTCAACTCTGATAACCAGCTGGCCCATGTTGCCACCAAGTAACTTGCAGCATACTACCCACAAACCCTGATGTGGGAGTGTCATATATCAATCTGTTGATTTCATTGGTTAAGCAATAAAGAAACTGCTTGGCCCTGATAGGTTAAAACATAGGTGGGAGGAGTAAACAGAACAGAATGCTGGGAGGAAGAGGAAGTGAGCTCAGAGACTCCATGCTCTGCTCGCCCGGGCAGACACATGCGATGAAGCTCCGACCCAGGATAGACATAGGCTAGAATCTTCCCGGTAAGACCGGTGCTTCACAGATGATTAGAAATGGGCTAAATTAATATGTGAGAATTAGCCTAGAAGAGGCTAGATAGAAATGGGCCAAGCAGTGTTTAAATGAATACAATTTGTTTGTTGTTATTTCGGGGCATAAGCTAGCCAGGTGGCCGGGGTTCTGGGGACGTAGCCCCACCGCTCGTATTACTACAAAACCCCATTTAAATGCTCAACCTCCTAAAAGAACCAGAGTTCGTGCTGGCAACATGACCCAGGAAGCTGTCATTTCATAACACCGCAGGGTTTTTTGTTTGTTTGTTTGTTTGTTTGTTTGTTTGTTTGTTTGTATTTTGGGGTTTTTTGTTTTGTTTTGTTTTGTTGCTACTGCTAAATTAGGAAGACCTCTCTTAAAGGAATCATGCCTCTGCTTGCTTCTAGCAGACAGAACCCGCTTGTAAAAATGCCGCTACCAAAATGTCATGCTTAACTCGGTTCTTTTGTGTCTAGGATTCCTTTTTAAGCTTTCTCAGGTTTTATATGCATATAGTTGACCACGTTGGTGTGCCAATTCATAGTAGGAGGCTGCTTGTTCATTTCCCAGCTGCCCAGACTCCCAAAATAATCACACAGAAACTATATTAAGCTACTGCTTGGCCTATTAGCTCTAGCTTCTTATTGGCTAGCTCTTACGTATTAATTTAACCCATTTCTATTAATTTGTGTATCTCCACGTGGCTGTGGCTTACCAGCAAGGTTCCATCCAGCGTCTGTCGGGGTGACATGGCTTCTCTTTGACTCCACCTTCTTCCTCCCAGCATTCAGTTTAGTTTTCCCTGCCTAGCTCTACTCTGCCCTATTACTGTCCAAGGTAGATTCTTTATTCATTAACCAATAAAAGCAACACATATACCAAAGAACTTCCCACATTAATACTGCAACATACAGTTGTTGGGAAGCTCCACTCAGCCCTACTCCTCCCATTCCAGACTCTGCCCCTGAGAAAGCACACCATTGGAGACTCCACCCCTGGAGGGCATTTAAAATCCCCTCCTCATGGTTTTTCTTCTTCCCCTGGGACCACCTGGGAATGTTTTGCTCAGATTAAACATGGACTTAATAATTTGACCTGATCTGAAGTATTACATTGTTGGAGAGACCCAATATAGTGGTACTGAAACCTTTCACAGTCATACCTCCAGAATTACTCTTTTTGATCAGTATTGCTTGGCTATCTGGAGTCATTTTTGCTTCTACATGAATTCTAAAGCTTTTTTTATATCTCTGTGATGAATGGCATTGGAATTTTTTATGGAGATTGTGTTGAATCTTTGTATAGCTATTTTATAGATTGTTTTTGTATAGCCATTTCATGTACCAATAGAATGAAAAAGAAAAGAAATAAAAGGAGGACATGACTGCTCCTAAGGGGTTGAGGTTTTTATTATAGATTAAGGGAGAGCACAGGCAGAGGCAGAGACATCTGGAAGAGACCAGAGTGAACATGTCCAACAGACTGAGCTGGGCCATGTAAGGAAAACGGGGAGGGAAGAGCCAGGAGCCAAGAGGCAAATGGTTGGTGCAGACAAAATGACTAGATTATGTAGGAATCAGAGAAACTGGGGGTAAGAGAAACCCAGCCCAGTCCCTGGGGTGGAAAGTCTAGGATGAGGAGTGGGGTGAGAAGTGCTGAGGAACCAGGATTCTGTACCAGGTAGGGGTGGGGTGAGAAGTGTGGAGGAACCAGGATTCTGTACCAGGTAGGGGTGGGGTGAGAAGTGCTGAGGAACCAGGATTCTGTACCTAGTAGGGGTGGGGTGAGAAGTGCTGAGGAACCAGGATTCTGTACCAGGTAGGCATCTCAGTTAGTTTGAGACCTAGCACCAATTCTTTCCATCAAAGAACATAGGAGGTCTTGTTACAGGGCATGGGGTTACAGCCTATACCCCAATAAGCCAGGTTTGCCTGCCCATCCTCCATAAGCCAATTAAAAGTCAAATAATGGTGAACATCAGAAAAAAAAAACAAGAATTTATTTAATGAGGCACATTAGAAAGAAGGACAAAGAGATTCATTGACTCCTCAAATCCATCTTTGGAGTCATGAAGTGAAGGTTTAAATTGCTGCTATAGCTACAGAGCTATGCATAGCTTGGCAGTGCTATGTGGTCTCCCACTCCATTGTCTGTGCTCCGATCTCCTGCAGGTGATCTGACAATCTAAGGTTCCCTTCTGGCTGGTGCAGGCCTTAGGCTTTCTCTTCTCCCAGCATGGGATTTCCAGGAAAATGTCAGTTTCTTTGGGGCCATTGTTTCACTAGTCCCTTAACCAGGACTTGAGGTTCCTTTAAATAACTTCAACCCTACCAGGTAACACTTCTATCTGGAGGTTGAATGTCTGTGTCTAAAACAAATGTCACAAATCAGGACCAAGATTGCTACTAAATATTCTTGTAAAGAGCAGCGTGACCCAGCTGCAGTGGGAGAGGAAAGGACACATAACTGCCCTTGGGGAATGAGGATCATCAAGAGAAAGGGCATCAAGTCCAAGAACATGAGAAAGTAACACTGATGTATCAAAAGCAGCTTAGCAAAGCCTTACAGAGACTTCCCTTGAAAACCACAAAAGGATCTTCCTTAAGGAGTTTTATGTGAGAGAAAGCCGGATAGTTGCAAGAGAGAGATGACGGGTGACAACTGAATTTGCAGAGAAATCTTAAGATGAGCCTCTCCACCAACTCAAACAATTCCAATCAGACCAAATTAGACCAAATCAAAGATGCCCACATTTAATAAATGCAGCACTCCTGGGTGGCACAGGAGCATGGTGGGAAAAGACGAAGAAGAGAAGCCCACACAAACCCCAGAGAACACATGTTTCTCTTTCCTTTTTCTGGCATGAGCCTAAATAGCCTGTGGGAGTGGTCCTGACCCTCCCTGGGGAGGGGTCAGTGTTTGCTGTGCTTTCCTGGAAGTGGAATCCAGCCCAAGGCAACTCCCAGGGGGAGGGGTCTTGAGATGGAGCTTTTTGCTCCATTGGTGGTCCATTGGCACTCCACTGATGCCCCAAGGATGACTGCCAGGGGCTGGGGTGATGCTTCCAACCCAAACACTGAATACAGGAAATATGTGGCTTTTATAAGATTGGGTTGGGGCACGGCTGGAAATTTCTACCACATAATTTTGTGCTCTTGGCCACTGAATTGTCTCTCTAGGCTGCTTCTTATTTCTCAGGAAGAGTCCTAAACATGTTCACAGATATCTCATTCCTGCTCAGAGAGATATGGCCCAGGGGCCTGACATCAGCAACTCAGAATGGCTTTAAAACCGCTTTGTCACTTTTTTTTTTTTTTGACTGGAACTCATTCATGGCTGTCCTGGAACTCACTATGTAGATCAGGCTGGCTTCAAACTCACAACGATCCATCTGCCTTAGCCTCCCAAGATCAATTTATTTTTATTTTATGTGTATGGGTGTTTATTTCCACATATATGTCTATGTACCATAGGCATGCCTGGTACCCATAGGAGCCAGAAAAGGGAATCAAATTCCCTGTAACTGGGGTTACAGATGGTTGTGAACTGTCAAGTGAGTGCTGGAAGAAGAACCCAGTCCTCTGGAAGATTAGCACCTGCTCTTAATCCATAAGCCATCTGTTACTTTTGAAAAGAACATAAAATTAACCTCTATCAACAGTCCTTTGAAAATTTATCTCAAAGATCTGGATATTGTCACTTGGAGGTAGCACATCTGCTCCATAGGCAAGAAGTTCTAAACTAATATCATTTATGATTAAAGAAGTTGGGGTTAATTCTACCCCCACCAAATAAATAAAGCAAAAGTCTATCTCGACTTGGCCCCCTCTCCACTTCCACACCCTGACTTAGCTTGTCTCTAAAATTTGTCATGTGTGGCTAATAGTTTCCCTACCTTCCTAGTCCTCTCTTGAACACCTCCAAGCCTCTCCATAGAAGCCAGAGTGAGCTTTACAACTGATGACCAGATCCAACCACTTCTAAGTACAAAACTCATTAATGGTTTCTCCTTGCATTGTCAATCAGGCACTCCACCAACCTGACTGGGTGCCAGCAGCTTACATCATCACCTGCCACCTCCAGGTACAGAGCATTTCCATTGTCACAAGTTGCATATTTTCCTATGAAACACATACACCCTTTAAAAGGTCCCTGTGGACATCAGGGTTCTCTCTGTTTCCCAGTCTCTCTAGATAGATAGATAGATAGATAGATAGATAGATAGATAGATAGATAGATAGATGTGTGTGTGTGTGTGTATATATATATATATATATATATATACATATATATATATACGTATATATATATATCATGTCCCCACTTGGCCTTTCACTCCCCATGATACACATACACAATGATGATGTGGGATTCCCCTCTGTATGCAGTGAATACCATTGGTTAATAAAAGAACTGCTTTGGGCCTATAGCAGAGCTATAGGGTAACAGAGCTAGGTGGGGAAAACTAAACTGAATGCTGGGAGAAAGGAGGCAGAGTCAGGGAGAAGCCATGGTGCCTCCGCCAGAGACAGACATGCTGAAACTTTGTCAGTAAGCTCTGCCACGTGGTGATACACAGATTAATGGAGATGGGTTAAATTAATATGTAAGAGTTAGCCAATAAGAAGCTAGAGCTAATGGGCCAATCAGTGTTATTCCAATCACCCACTGATTAACAACCCATACAATGTCCTGTCTAATGTCCCTCCTGCCACCTCCTACTTTACTGTTCTGGACCTAAAAGATGCCTTCTTTACTGTCCCTTTACACCCTAACTCTACTTCATCTTTGCTTTCAACTGGGAGGACCCTGACTCCCGGTCCTCCAGACAGCTCACATGGACTGTTCTCCCTCAGGGTTTTCGGGACAACCCCCATTTCTTTGCCCAAACTCTGGCTTGGGATATCTCAAACTTTGACCCTGGTCCTAGCACGCTTCTCCAATATGTTGGTGATCTCCTTCTCTGCAGTCCTACATTGTCTCTGTCCTAAGAGGCCACCTCTGCGCTCCTGAACTTCCTCGGATCCCTGGGATATTGAGTCTCACCAGCTAAGGCTAAGCTGTACTCTCCCATGGTGGAATATTTAGGTGTTCAACTCAGCCCGGAGTCTAAGACCCTCACCTCTGACAGGGTCTAGGCCCTGCGGGATTTATAACCCCCAACCACAGGGGCTCAGATTCTCTCATTTTGGGGCCTGCTAGAGTTCTTCCATCATTGGATCCCTAACTTTGCCATTACATCCAAGCCTCTGTACCAGGCAGCCAGAGAGACCCCCATGGGGCCTCTCACCCACCCAGCCATCGTCTGCTGCCACTTCTCTCTACTGCCAGATGCCCTTCTAACAGCCCCTGCTCTTGCTCTTGCTCTTCCAGACCCCACGAGACCTTACCACCTTTATACAGATGAGAGGTCAGGAGTGACCACGGGAGTTCTAACCTGTTCCTTCAAATCAGGCTGATGCCTTTTCATCCAAACAGCTGGACCTCAGAGTCCTTGATGACAGCCATGCTTAAGAACTCTGGCGGCAGCAGCTGAACTCACGTGTGAGACTCTCAAGATCACCCTGTCCAGGCCAATCATGGTATATTCCACCCACCACCTCTCAGACCTTCTGAGTCATTCCTCTCTCTCTCTCTTTCCTGGGGCCTTTACAAGTCCAGGTTTTTCACTTAACTGTTTCTAGAAAAAAACCCAAATTACTTTGGCCTCCAGTCCTGCCCTAAACCCCGCAACTCTCCTTCCTGCTCCCTCCCCATCTGGTGCCTCCTCTCACTCTTGCCCAGAGGCTGTAGAGGCCTTAAGCTTACCTTGGCTGGGTCTTCTGAACCAGCCACTTACAGATCCCCAACTCAACCTGTTTGTTGATGGAAGTTCTCATATTGACAAATCAGGAAACTGCCAGGCAGCGTATGCAGTGGTCACTTCCACTAACACAGTTGAAGTGACCTACCAGACAATGGGAACCACTTCACAAAAAGGCTGAATTAGTTGCCTTGTTTAGAGCACTCCAGATAGCCAAGGGCCAACAGGCTAATATTTATACTAACTCTAAATACGCCTTCTTAATAGCCCATACCCATTCGGCACTCTGGAAGAAAAGGGGCTTCCTTACTACCAAGGGTACTCCCATAGTTAACAGACCCCTTGTAGCCAACCTCTTGGAGGCCCTCCAGCTTCCTGCAGAAATAGACATAATTCACTGTTAGGGGCACCAAGCATCCAAGGACCCAGTGGCCTTAGGCAATGCCAAGGCTGACTCCAGTGGCCCAGGGACCTCCAGCTCCTCTGATTTCACAGAACATACTTTGTTCTTAACTCCCTCCTATCAGCCCTGTTACCAGTCAGAAGAGAGAGACAAGCTCATAAAAAGGGGGGCACAAAAACAAAGGATGGATGGTTCTACTTAAATAACCATCTCATCCTTCCTCAAGACCAGGCACTGTCGATCATTTCAGACACCCACCAGACTTTACACATGGGCCCCAAAGCGTGTTCCATTTCTTAGAGCCCCTCTTTGACCCCACCCATCTCCGAGATGGTATTTCACAGGTTCAGTCCTCCTGCCAGACATGTGCCCAGGCCAATCCACAGGGGGCTCTCCATAAACATCAGTCTCTGCATCAGCTGCATGGACATCAACCAGGCAAAGAATGGCAGGTTGATTTCACCCATACGCCTACTCATAAGAGACTCTGTTATCTCCTAACACTTGTGGACACTCCATGGAAACAGCAGATGTGGTGGCTCAGGTACTCCTGGACCACACCATTCCTCGGTTTGGTGTCCCACAGACTATCCAGAGGGACAATGGGCCAGCCTTCACTTCCAGGGTCACGGAGCTCATGTAAGAAGCTCTCAACATCTGGAAAGTCCACAACCCCTACTGCCCACAATCTTCGGGAAAGGTGGAGAGGGCCAATGAATGTCAGGAGCCGTTTCCCTCCTAAAAATCATTACAGGAACCATCGCCCTGGGGAGTCTGCAGAGAACCCCACACCCATAATTATGTTAAGAATCATTCTATTGATAGAACCTGCCCCACACCCAATTAAGCTGTTGATGGAGAATTATCTGTTAGCGGAACCCGCCTTACATTCCAGCTATCCAGGGAACTAGGTGTGTCAACTCGTGACATTTTGGCCTAACGTGGCCTACGTGACGAACCTGAACCACGTGACCTGGACCATGCAGCGAGATCCAGGCCCCTGTGCCCCCCCATTCCTTACCCTATATAAACTGTAACCCGTCCCTAATAAACGGAGGCTGTGACAAACTTAGCATGGCCTCCTTCCTCTTTTCTAGCCCATTCTCTTACAGATAGCACCCCTCCATGACCCTGTAATAACTGATTGCAGGGTGGGTTACAAACCCTAGACTAAGTAACCCACCCAACGCAATCGACAAATGAACTCATCAAACAACAGCTACTCAAGCTCTCCATTGAACTCAGGTTATCTTGGCCCTCCCTTCTCCCCAATGCCCTTACTCATCTCAGGGTCACCCCATGTTCCCTTACATATCTGAGCCCTTTCAAGCTCCTTTATGACAGGCTCTTTCTCCTTAATCATCACCCCCCAGCCCAAACTCCTCCACTGGCGGGGTATCTCCACTACCTCTTCCTTCTGAGGTCCCTTCTCCATTCACATGCTGACAGTTGTCTCCCTGCCCCCACACCAGTGGGCCTTAATGACCCTAAACCTGCCCCACTCTCCCCAGGGGACAGAGTACTCCTCTAACAGTTAACTCATAGGTCTCTCAAACCTCAATTGACAGGACCTCACACGGTAATCCTCACTGCCCCCTCACCACCCCCTCATCTGCCAAGTTTCTGGGACACCCATGCTAGTACCATATCTCCAGGCTCAAGCAGGCCCCTACTCAGGATACTTGGTCTGTCCAGCAGTCAGGACCCTCCACCCTCCAGTTGTCCAAGATGCCACAATAAAGGGCCTACCTGCTCCTCATCCTGGCTCACTTATCTTTGTCAGTACAAACAAGACAGGTATTAACAATATTTTTTCTCCTAGCCACCTGCCTTCTCACCTCCCTCAAGGAACAGATGCCTGACGTCTCTAAGATGGCAGTAAACCAGATGCCTTTCCAGCCACACCTCTCGCTGAGTGTGAGCCCAGCTCTCCCCTCTCCCACATTGCCCCACGTCCACAAGAAGTAGGCAGACTTGAGCCAGCGCCCCTTTATCCAAAAAGAGTCTGGAATGTTTGGTTGAAAGCATCACCTCAGCCCCCTGGCACCCCTTTATACAAAGAATCTGGATTGTTTAGTTGGGGGGCTTTACCCCAGCCCCCAGCATCTATCTTGAAATGTTGAGTGGAAAGTTCCATTTTAAAGCTCTCTCTTCAAGGAGCTGCCTCAGTCCAAACTCCACCTCCAAGAAAACCCACCAAATGGTGACCCCTCCCCAGGAAGGGTCAAGACCACTCCCACAGGTTATTTAAACTGCCCCCCAGAGAATGAACACGTGGTCTCCCCTTTTCCTTCTCCGTGTTTTCCCGGGGACCACCCGGGAGCGCTGGCACCCATTAAACCTGGGCATCTTCTAACTCGGTCTGAGCTGGTCTGATTGAGATTATTGTGTCGGTTGATAGGCTTGTTGGTCAGAAAAATACTTAACACTTGGAGGCAGAGGTCTCCACCTCTGACTATTTCCTTTGAATGAAGCTTCATTTTTTTAACACAAGTTTTCACCTTCTGACTTCATTCAAAAGTCCTGGTACCAGGTGCCCCGTCTCCTCTGGTTTTGAGCCCTGACCCTTGAACTGTGTGAGGTGATGATTCAGCTTGCCTTCCCTGAGTCCTTGGGATGCTTCAGACTTCAGGTTCGGGACCTCTCTCTCCACATCACCTACGGGAACTGCTTCGTCTACCTCCTCACTCCCCCTTGGGGTGTCTTTTGGAGAACATCCAACCATCCCTCTCCAGACAAATCTGGTTTCAATAACCTTTAATCAATCTAAATGCAACCGCTGACCACGCAATGGGGAAAGGTTAAAAAAAAAATTTCCTCATTTCACTTTCTTCACTTAAGCCCTGTTGTTTCTGTGCGGTCTCCCTCCCCACACTGTGTAAATGTCATGCCTTTAAGTTAGGGTTGATGGATATGTAAGTTTGTTGCAAAATGAGAGTCCGAGATACCAGAAACTGGGAGGCGGGGCAAAGAAGCAGGCCAGCCCCAGGAGCTCTGCAGCATCCAAAGACTTAACCTTCCTAAGTTCTTTGTGAATTTGATTCCACATTCTAGAGTCCGATTCTTCAGCTGCTGCTGCCTCTAGCTGGCTGTCTCCTCCACATAACTCTGTCCCACGTGTACAGCTCCCTCCTCTCCTGCTCTCTGCCGGCTCTCTCTGGCTACAGCTTGCAATCCTACAACTTCAACTCGCACATCCCTCTCGGAAGTTAGAGGAACACACCCTCACAGTGTTCCACTTTTGCCTCCCTCTCTCTCTTCCTCCACAGACTCAGATTTTATTACAGCTACTTGGTCTCAGTACAAATCAATGGCCAAAATTTGGCAAACCTGATTCCAAATTCCCACAAAGCATTAACTACTACTACTGTCACAAACAGATGATTCCCCAAATATATCTAAACTTGCTCTGCTCTCACGTCCAAATATCTCTTACCTCTAAGGTTCTATTTCCCCACTCTTTTTTTTTTAACATTTTCCCCATTCTTAAAAATCTCTTATCACTGTGATTTCTTTGCACTCTACTCTCAAAAAAAAATCTTTAGATTATGCTGTCAAATCTTATCTCGGGATTTGTAAATTGCTCATCTGTTACAGTTTTAAAATCTATATAATCTGTAACAAAGTTTGGTTTTAAATTCATAAAAGGTTATAATTAAAATTCTATACATGTGTATAAATACGATTCAACTCTATATGTTTATATATAATTTGGGCTCAACTCTATGTGTGTGTGTATGTAACTTGGATTCAACTTTCATCTAAAAATATAAATAGATGATAGATAGATGATAGATAGATAGATAGATAGATAGATAGATAGATGTTGCAGGATATTTGATCACACTGTGAAATTCCGAAGCTGTGTTAATAAAATTAATCTTGGATCAGAGGGCAGAGGCAGCAACTAGTTGACAAAAATTAGTCTAGAAAGTATGGGGGACCCAGGAAGAGGGCTAGAGAGGCTCAGAAAGGAGTAGGGAGGGACTTAGAGATTCTCAGTCTTTTTGGTCTAGGACTTGTGGAGAGATACTTGCTCGCTGGGTCTCCAGTAAAAAAGGGAAGGTCAGCTGGTCACCCCTCCTCCACTTCATTGATCTATCAGGTTTTCTTTTTTTTTTATAAAGAAACTTCTTTTTTTTGAATATTTATTTATTATGCATACAATATTCTGTCTGAGTGTATGCTTGAAGGCCAGAAGAGGGCGCCAGACCTCTTTACAGATGGTTGTGAGCCACCATGTGGTTGCTGGGAATTGAACTCAGGACCTTTGGGAGAGCAGGCAATGCTCTTAACCACTGAGCCATCTCTCCAGCCCCGATCTATCAGGTTTTCACCCCAATATCTGACTTCTGAGTCTTTATTGGAGATGGATAGATAGATAGATAGATAGATAGATAGATAGATAGATAGATAGATAGATGATAGATAGATGATAGATAGATAGATAGATAGATAGATAGATAGATAGATAGATAGATCTACTAGGAAAATAGATGGTTTTTGCAGATTATTTTTTATTACTTTATAAATAATACCAATCAAAATTTTCACTTTCTCCCCTCCTCCCACTTCCCTCCCGCTGGACTTCTTACAAGAGACTCCCCGGTAGCCTGAAGTTCCTGCCTTGTCTGGCCCAGGCCTCCCCTCCAAGCTACTACCTCTTACTCCTTATGTATCCACCCTCCAGCCACACTGGCCTCCACTAAGGTCTGGGCTTTTCAATCAGACACCTCCAGTCACCTCCAGAGAGGGGCTTTCCCCATTCCGCCTGTGTGTTCAGCTTACTCTTCAGACTTCTACTTACATATCGTTCTCCAGGGACATCTCCCCTGACCACTCTATCTACATATGCCCTTTCACCTCCAGGTCCTTTCTGTCCAGAGCCGATTTAGCTCATTCACAGCACTTCAAATTGGACAGCAGGACTGGAGAGATGGCTTAGCAGTTAAGAACAGAGGCTGATCTTACAAAGACCTTAGTTCAGTTCCCAGTACCCAAATCAGGTAGTTTGTAGATGCTTGTAACACTAACTCTAGGGGGTCCAAGGCCTTCATCTGGCCTCTGTGGACACTTGCACATATATATATACATATATATATGTATATATATATATATATGTATATATATCACACACACGTACACATAATTTGAAAATTAAATTCTAAAAAAAGGTAAAACTAAAGGACATCCTGGGCTGTCTTTAGTTCTCTTACTAGCTATTCATCGCTCACCACTGTCTAATAAAACCATAGCAGGAGCTGGAGAGATGGCTCAGCGGTTAAGAGCACTGGCTGCTCTTCCAAAGGTCCTGAGTTCAATTCCCAGCAATCACATGGTGGCTCACAACCATCTGTAATGAGATCTGGTGCCCTCTTCTGGCCTGAAGGCATACACACAGACAGAATATTGTATACATAATAAATAAATAAATGTTAAAAAAAAAAAACATAGCTGAAGACTGCACCTTAGATCTGAGGCCAGTTCTGTGAGCCACCCGAGGCAGTTGAGACACCAGGAATTCTAGAAATGCCAAAGGCTAGGGAGGTTCTCCCACATCCGTGGAAGCACACTTGCCTGAAGGAACAGTGTGGCCTCTAGGATTTAAAAGTGACCCTCCCCTTTTAGATGGGCTACAGCCCCAAGTCTGACCACGGGAACTGAGGATGGCTGCAGCTTAAATAAAAATTCAGCTGATTACAACTCGTGACTCTCAGGTAAGTCCTTTGAGAATGTGTCCAATGCTAGTTGGCAGACCACTAGCCCCCACCAACCCAAAAGCTGAGAGTGTCATCAGAAAGCATCTGGGACTATAACAGAGGAGCCCACGCTTCGCTGTACCTGGTGTTTCCACGAATGTATTTGAAGAGGCCTTGACTTGTAACATTCTTTTGTTCTGTTAATCTAAAAACTTCATGAAACCATTTCTATTTTGGATTCTGTATTCCCAGGCCAGAGCCGTTTATATTTGACTCAAGAATAAATTAGCTTATTCCCTTTGTGTTGAGAATTGTGTGTTACATCAAGAAATGTCCAGGTGGAAACTTTTTTCTGAGTGAAATGTTCCTGCTCCAAAAAGGTGTAGTGGGGTCTTGGGAACCTGTTCTCTGCGGTTACCTACAAGCCAAACCTTTCCTGCCTGGTCATCATTGTGGAATAAAATCCAACCTGTGGAACTGAACACAACTCAAAATCAAGGTTACAAAATATGTTTTAGTATGTTTCCAATTGCCTCTCCTTCCCACCAGATAATTCTCTTTTAGATCATCTGCCTTCAAAGAAGAAAGGGAATGTGAGCCAATGCTGGAGGAAGACATGCTGGGGTTTGGGGATTTCTCACGTCTGACCAGCACTGAAATGTTGAGACTGGATGGGGAGCATAACCATGGCCACACCATTCAGCAAAGCTCCTCTCCATTTTGGCTAAGTATCTGAAACTAAAATAACTTGTTTCTCTAGATTCTACTGTGAAGAAGGACACTTAAAAGAAATCCCACACTAGCTCAGAATTGAGAAGTAGACGCTTATTTATTTAGGGGTAGACCCACAAATCAGAATCCTTTGCTGGGATGGAGATCAGAAACCGAATCCCGCAGCCAGAAAAGAGACCAGACGCATGCTCTACATTGGCATAGATAGTATAAGAGGCCCCGCCCCAGTGGGCGTTAACTACTGGCTGTAGGACTTCCTAAAGCACCTCCCCCTTTTGTTTAAATAAGAGAGTTCTAAGCCTAATACAAAATGATATACAATAAGAACAAATATTTCAATAATTATCCTATCTTAACTAGTTTAAGTCTTGTATAATAAATAACTTGGCCAAGTCATGAAAGGAAAGTAACTACAGCTATCTAGTCTTCAACCGCATTGAAGATCTGAGAAGGGAAAAATATTACTTGAGTAAACAGGAAGTGTAATCAAGCAACTTCCAAAATATGCAAGAAATGACAGAGACAACTGGCTATCTGAGCAGTCACCCAAAGTCTCATTTGCAATGCTGAAGCAACCAACTTTGGCTAAGGCCTAGAATAACTGGCAGACCATTTTCTGAGGTAGGAAATTTTTCAAAACCATCTTAAACTGTCTTGGCAAGATTTGACAGTCCTGCTTATCCATCTCCAGATACCATGTACATTGTCAGTGGTTAAGGTATGGGCATTTCTTTGCCCAAAGGCCAGTTTTCCCAAGAAGAAAACAAGCTCCAAGTGGAGTGTCTTCGGTGCTCAATATTCTCTCAGAAATAGATTGGTGGTACCAGAAGCAATCGCGTCTCACTTTAACAGAATCCTAAGTTATTTAAATGCCATGTTCTACAGCTCTTGAAGTGGTTGAAGGTTTCTTATCTATGCAGAATACAATCTCTATATTTCTAAAGAACCTGATTAGTCTAACTATAAGTATGACAAACATAGATGATTATTGATCTATAATTCTTAATACCTATATAACTTAAAGACAAAGACTTCATATTAGAATATTATATAATAAACAACTGTGCAATGACCTCAGAATGTTAACAATGTATAAGTATCTTGATCAAAGGTAGAAATGTATATTGCAATATGATAAATATATATCAATATATAAAAATGTTTTAAGCAGAGGTAGAAGCATACATGCATACAATATTCAATATAATTTAACTTTGTAACAATATACAAAAATCTATACCAATGTAATTGCCTATAAATAATAACTCACAAGTATTCACTCTATTACTCACTATTATTATTAGTGTAAGCTCACACTAATCTATATCTCATCCAATTTTCCCTTTCTTTTTTTCAAAGAGAACCCTGAGCCTATAAAATTTCCCCCCATAACTCCCAACCCTATACCAATTATAGTCAACCCCTAAATGATTTCCCTAACCCTGAGGACAAACTTTGTTGGGAGAGGGGACATCGTCTTCTAGAATTACTTCCAGCTGTCATGGGGGCAATGTTCTTTCTATGGGATCCTGTGAAAGTAAAATGATGGTTAAGTTCCAAGATTACTGTCTGGTATAATTGCAAATAGTCTCTGAGTATTTGATAGGGTTTTTCTGAGGTTTCTATTTGGAGTTCTGGCCATAATGTTGTAAAAAAAAAAAAGTGCATCTTTTCAGCTAACCAAGTTGGCATCATCTTGAGCAGCTGGTATCCAAAACTGGTCTTATAGTAGTGTTATCAGCATCATGACATCATATCAACCAGGTGGAGTCGTTGTTGTGGGAGCCTCATCTTCTTCCTGGAAACATCAAAGATTACTGCAGGAAAATTCATTGTTCATTGTGGAAAACTTAAACATTATTTATATAGACATATACTGACATATATATTCAATGAAAGTTACGATAGAGACAAAAATAGATATGAAGAAAAGTAAATTTTTTATAAATTCTTTTTTCTTTCTGTCCCATATTATGGTTCCTGACATGAGACAGAAACTCTAAATTTTTATTTTGACAACATGCTTGGATTTAGAGAGGGACAGAGCCAGTGTCCAACTCCAAAGCCAGCTCTATATATTCACTTGTGTGTGTGTGTGTGTGTGTTTAAATGTAAGTGTATCAATTACCCAGCATCAAAAATCATGATCTCTTTTTCTCAATGATCCTTAGTGGATAGTTATTTTTCCAACTGTCAGCATTTAAACATCCAGAGTCTCTTGAATTTTTGAAGATGAATATTTTCCTGCGAAGACAAAAACAGAGACCTGTCCCAACCTTTATGAGGTTTCCTTACTACCATCTGTATGATGAGCTGTCATTTCTCTTTTGCACGAGGTTTCTTCTTTTCAAACCAAATCTTTATTAATTTTAATGATATCCATAGTTTTTCTTCTCCTGTGGAAACAAGAGCAAAACTTCTTCCCCAACGTAGCACATCTCCTGACTTCCATTGTGAGGTCAACACATCCTTAAAATAAACCAGTTGATTTAATTCAGAAGACTTTTCTATTATCCAATGTCTCTCTGCTGCTGTTTCATTAGCATTAAGAAAATTCAAGGTTAATAAAGCATTATATAATCTATTTCTGGGGGCATTTTCCACCCCTTTCTGTTTGTTTAACACATTCTTTATAGTTCAATTTGATCTTCTGTAACTGCCTGACCTGTAAGATTGCATGTTATACTTGTAATATGCTTAATATTATAATAAGCAAAAAAACTGTTTAATTTTCTTAGAGACATATTCTGGACCACTATCTGTCTTTATTTGTGCAGGTATACCCATGATGGCCATAACTTCTAATAAATGTGTGATTACTGAATCAGCCTTTCCTGAGCTTAAAGCAGTTGCCCACTGAAAACCTGATTAAGTGTCAATGGTGTGGTGTACATATTTTAATTTTCCAAATTCTGCAAAGTGGAACACATCCATCTGCCAGATTTCATTCCTTTGGGTTAGTCCCTGAAGGTAGCAGTGTTTTGTTATAGAGAGAGCAAGTAGGGCATCTCTTTATAATCTCCTTAGCTTGTTGCCATGTAATAGAAAACTCTTTCTTTAAATCTTTGCTATTGACATGATGTTTTTTATGAAATTCTGAGGCAACATACTTCCAATCAATAATTGATCAATTTTTGCAGTACATTGTGCTAGAGGACCTGGCAGATCCATATAGGATCTAATGTGTGTTATATATATAGAACAAAGCCTATTCCTGATTATGTCTTGCACCTTGATAAATAATGAAATCAATTCTGTATCATCTGGTATAAATACAGTGGTTTCAATATGCAAGACAACTCTTTCTGCATATTGTGAATCAGTAACTATATTAAGAGGTTCTTTAAAATCCCTTAGCACCATGAGAACAGCATATAATTCCACCTTACTTAATTCTTCTGATTTGTAACCTGCCTTCCCTGATTTATTTGCATCAGTATAAAATGTATGGGCTTCAGTTATTGGAGCATCACATACAATTCAAGGAAGAATTCAAGAAGTTCTATTTATAAGGTTAAGTCTATCACTTTTGGGATAATTGCTATTAATTTCTCCCAAAAAATTAGCACAAGATCTTTGCCATGGTTTATTGTCTTCCCATAACTTTTTTATTTCATCAGTAGTGAAAGGCACTGTAATCTCTGCTGGGTCTATACCTGCTAATTGACAAATTCTCAGTTTACCTTTTATAATTAATTCAGACTTAGCTCCAAAACCACAGAGAAACCCTGTCTCGAAAAACCAAAATACTAATAATAATAATTAATTCAGACTTTTTCCACATATGTTTTTAATTTTTTACTTGGTTTATGTGGTAAAAAGATTCATTCTAATATAATATCATCCCTCTGCATTACAATTCCTGTAGAAGAAATTCTGGAAGGCAATATGACTAGAATATACTTAAGATTTGGATTCACCCTATCCACATGTGCCTCCTGTAATTTCTCCTAAACAATTGTAAATTCCTTTTATGCTTCAGCTGTTAATTCTCTGGGATTATTCAAGTCTATATCACCATCCAATGTTTTGTTTAAATGAATTATTAGATCAGGTGTTATCCCAACAGCCAGTAATAGACTGGAAATGTCTCCTAACAATCTTTGAAAATCATTAAGAGTCCACAACCTGTCTTTCCTAATTTGTGCCTTTTGTGTTCTAATTTTCTGCAAATGTATTTTATAACCTAGGTAATTGACAGAATCTCCTCTCTGTATTTTTTCAGGAGCAATTTGTAATCCCCATTTTGGCAAAACTTTCTTTACTTCTTCAAACATTCTTTCTAAAGTGTCTATGTTTGAATCAGATAGAAAAATGTCATCCATGTAATGATAAATTATAGACTTAAGAAATTGCTTATGTATTATTTCCAATGGCTGACTTAACTGACTTACAAAGTATTGGCACAGAGTAGGGCTATAGAGCAATCCTTGTGGGAAGACAGTCCATTGATATCTCCTAGTAGGCTGAGAATTATTTTAAGTAGGCACTGTGAAGACAAATTTTTCTCTATCCTTTTCTTGTAAAGGTATAGTGAAGAAGCAATTTTTCAAATCAATAACTATAAAAGGCCATCCTTTTGGTAATAGAGAAAGCAGAGGAATTCCACATTGTAGAGGGCCCATAGGTTGAATTACCTTATTGACAGCTCTTAGATCTGTCACCATTCTCCATTTTCTAGATTTCTTTTTTACAACAAATACAGGAGAATTCCAAAGGCTAGTTAATTCTCCAATATGGTGAGTATCTAGTTGCTCTTGTACCAGCTGTTTTAAACCCTGCAATTTATCTTCAGCTAGAGGTCACTGCTTAACCTATATTGATTTCTCAGTTAACCATTTTAAAGGTAGGGCTGTTGGTACCTCTAAGGTTTGTTAGTTGCTTTATGTTCTTGTACACCTGAATGGCTGGTGACCTTTGTGTATAGTACCTTATAATATCCTTCTCAGAATTATGAGTTCCTGGGACTGCAGGAATGTTAATCTGGGTATTCCATTGTTGCCGCAGGTCATAATCCCATGAATTTACTTCAATATTAGCCACATATTGCCTCAGATTCCCTCTTTGACCTTCTGGCCCAATGCAGTCTACCCATCTCGTGCTTTGTTTAACTTGAGATATGGTTCCAATTCCTAGTAATTGGACATTTGCCTCTTGAAGAGGCCAAGTTGGATGCCAGGATTCTGGAGTAATGATACTCACATCCCCACCTATGTCTATCAAACCAACAATTACAATGCTGTTTATATGCACTCTTAGCTTGGTCTTTGATCATTTATAGAAGTCTGCCAGAATATACGTTTCCTATTTCCTATTGGAATTTTTGACTTATCCTCCATGTTTATATCATCTTCTAGAATAGTATGGTCTTTTACAGAAGGCTCTGGATTTTTTAATTTTCCTTGTGAGACATATCCTCCATAGTGACTGGAAATGACTGGGCCACTTTTGGCTTGAAGACCTGTGAGAGGCCCCTCAAGGAGTTTCCCAATGTTATCAGGTTGCTTTGTCTGTCTTTTGTTCATCTGTTTTCATTGGTCCAATGTTGGTCTTTGCCACAACTTCTACATATACCTGAGGGCTGAGACCTCCTATAGGAGATATTATTCCCAGGAATTCCTTGTCTACAATCCCTTCTCATATATCCTATTCTATCACAATTAAAACATTTGGCATTTTAATGTCTCCTCATTCCTTTGGAAATTGCTTTTCCTACACAAGATTCAGTATTATAGTCAAATGTCTCAATGTTCATTGTATGCAGGATCCATTCATCCATAGGTGCTGATCTAACTTTTTTGACTTTTTGCATCCTAAGTTGGCATTTTCAAAAGCCGGAGATTCAATAAGTACTTGTCTAGCATCTGGGTCTGTTACTCATATTTGTACAGCCTTAGTTAATCTTTGTTAAAAGTCAGTAAAGGGATCTCTCTGGCCCTGTTTAACCCTGGTATATTATTCAATTCGTTTTTCTAGTTCTTGAATCCTGTACCAAGCATTTAAGGCTGCTTTGTGGCATAGGAACAAGATTTGTTCAGTGTAAAGAGCTTGAACCTGTGGGTCAGCATAAGTGCCTTCACCAAGAATTTGATCTTGGGAAGTCTCAAGGCCTTTTGCTTTTCCCTGTTGTTCCAAAATTTTTGCTTCTTCTCTGAAATAAATTCTAAACATTAATTGAGGCCCATCATCCAGGACTGCTGAAACTAGCTGAATCCAATTATGTGGCATTGCTTTGATGCTAGAAGACCATGTCTTTATCATCTTTCTAACAAATGTAGAATGCAAGACATAAGTTACAATAGCTTGCTTAATTTCTTTTAGGTCATTCATCCCTATACATATCCATCTACCTTCTTTGGATCCTTTTGGGTCTTTAGAACTTGATGCTTTGTCAGAGTAGATTACAGAGTAGGAAGCTAAAATCCTGGGTAAGTAAGTCATCTCTGACAGCTACTGGCAATGTTGAATCCTGTCCTTGTTCCTTCTTTCCATGTTCATCAGCTCCAATAATTCCCTCAATTATTTCAAATTGTTTTACTATTATCTTTTGCAAAGCCTGAAACTTCTGGCCTGTATATATTTCTAGTGATTTTATTGAGGCACTTAGCCTCTGGTCCTCATTCTGCACATGTGATTCCAAGGTCTGAAGTTTCTCCTTTAAAGATAAAATCTCATCCTTGGACATTATTTGGATAGAGTACAGATTGTCATCCTGGAGAAATACTCTATCTGCTAACTTATCATAACTTTTTAACAAATTTTGATTGTCAAATTCAACAGTATGAATTCTTTCAGATAACTTCTTATCACCTTTAGATATGGATTCAGTTTTGTCTGTCAAATTAATGTTATCCTTTTAAATAGTATTAATTTTTTCAGGGAACTTTTGATTTTCGATGGTGTTACTCCTGTCAACTAGCTGTTCATTGTTAATCTGTAAAGACTGTATCATTCCTAAAAGTGCCATATTCTTCCTTAATGACAGAATATGATGGAAAAACCTGACTTCCAATACCCAATAAATTGAAGTATCACATAATACAATTCATAGTATTAGCAAAAGTTACTAAAAGTTTCAATATTAAAATAGTCTGCCACACTGATTTATTAATTACCTGTTATGTGGTAAACTGTAATCTTTATTGTCCAGCAGATGTCGTGGTTACAGAGTAGCGGTGGTGACAGGAATGATCCTGAGTCGCTTTAGTTTCCCGCCTTGGTACTGGTTAAATACTGAGAAATATGTTTTGCTTGACAAATTAAAAGCAATTAAATCAATTCCATACACGAAACAAGAAACTCAGAACTCACACGCAGGGAACAGAAACCAGAAGCTGCCAAGTCGCCACTCAGCAAGGGAATGTGGCAGTCACGCATGCGCTTGGGAAATTTCCAAGTTGCCACATTCAGTAAGCTCCGCTGTGGATGTGTGTTTGTCCCCAATTGGACAAAGATGAGAAGCACGTACGTAGACTTGTGGATTTTCCTAAGCACCTGGCTAAGATAATCTGGAGCCATTCTCGGTGAGTCCTGGGTATGAACCAGCCCAGTGTCCATCAGCCTGGCCAGTATTTAATGAAACATGCTTCAAATTCGGCTCAAAAAATGTGGTAGTGGCCTTATTCTCACTGGGTGGGACTGGCACTAGCTCTTTGAGCCTGTGTACTCCCAGTGACTGCAGGTAGTGACTGACACGAGAGATGGTTATAAACCACTTAACAAGCATTAACTCACCACTCGCCTTTTTCCCCAGCTCCTCCTAGCAATAGCCAACCGTGGACCAGAAAAGGAAACTTAACAGCCCCTTTATCCCTTCTCCTTTCCTGTAGCAGCCAACGGATGGGCTCTGTGGTTCTTACTCTAGAACCCCCTATGGGTCTTTTCCTTAATAAAGTCATCCATTCCTTGTCTGCCCTTCGTTCTCTCTGGCCTGCTAGAGGAAAGGCCATCAATAGAAGACAAGAAAGGGGGGCCAGTCCCCAGTTATGGAATATTAACAAGCATTCCAAACTAGGAGTTCCTGGATGCCGTAACCTGACACCTCAGGGCTGGAGCACCACTGACACTGTGACCCAAAGCTTGGACCAAGGCTGCCTTTATTTACCTGGCAGAGATTGTGAAATGGGAACTGCTATGTGCACAGAGCTCGTATTGGGAACTGCTGTGTACACAGAGGCTCGTGTTTATTGGGAACTGCTATGTGCACAGAGGCTCGTGTTTATTGGGAACTGCTGTGTACACAGAGGTTCGTGTTTATTGGGAACTGCTGTGTACACAGAGGCTCGTATTGGGAACTGCTGTGTACACAGAGGCTCGTGTTGACAACCAGAGCCAGCACACCAGCCACTCTGGATTTCCCTCCTTAATAAAGCACAACTTACACGCCAGGAAACTCCCATGAAACTCACTCGAGCCATGAAAATGCTCCTTCCACACAGAATCACCTGCCCATGTAAGGTGCGTGCATTCATTGCCCACCAGCTCCTTTTCCTGACTCAAGCTACCACACTGTTAGCTGCCTGGTCCCTAAAGCGCTTTGTACCAAAATGGCCTCCACATGAGCTAACTGATGTAACTGTGTGTGCAAAGGCTAATGAGTTAGAACTTCAGTAACTGGAGAAGCTGGAATGTTGCAAGTCAGAGCCTAATTACAATACATCTTAGGCTGTCCTATTATCCCCATATAAACAGCCCTTCTTTGTTGCTCAGCTCTGTGTCATGACTAACTGATAAAGTCAAAGCTAGCATCCTGTGACTAGCACATTTAAAATAAATAGAATAGAATAGAATAGAATAGAATAGAATAGAATAGAATAGAA
>JABTXL010005809.1:1559989-1588755 GCA_025134845.1 Neodon shergylaensis | reverse complement strand
AATAGAATAGAATAGAATAGAATAGAATAGAATAGAATAGAATAGAATAGAATAGAATAGAATAGCTTTTGGAATGTATTAACAAACTCTAGTTTCTCCAAACAAGTCCAGTTCTCTCAGATAGTGTCTAAGGCCTATAATAGTGTACGGCTATAGCCTGACTACCCGATGTACCTGCCAATGTATTTGAAAAGTATCTTGATTCATAACTTTTGTTTTTGTTTGCTTGTTTGTTTGTTTTTGTTGCTGTTATTTGTTTTGGTTTTTTTTTTCAAGACAGGATTTCTCTGTGTGGCCCTGGATGTCTTGGAACCCACTATGTAGACCAGGCTGGCCTTGAACTCAGAGATCCCCCTGCCTCTCACCTCCCAAGTCCTACACCACCACCATCCAGCAATTCATAACTTTTTTGCTGTTGTTCTCTTCTGTCACTATAAAAATTTCATGAAAGTGCTTCCCCGTTAAAATACAGAATTTTGAGTGCTAGATCTGTGTCCCCAGAACATGATTAACTCCAAAATGAGCTGCTTCTTATCCACTTAGAAGTGAGAGCTGTGGATTTTTGTCCACACATTCAATCACTCATCAGCTCAAGAAAACTGTGTGTATGCCAGGTGGTGGTAGCACACACCTTTAATCCCAGCACTCAGAAAGCAGAGGCAGGCAGATCTCTGTGAGCTCGAGGCCAACCTGGTCCACAGAGCTCTTTCTAGACAGCCAAGGCTGTTATATACAGTAAACCCTGTCTCGAAAAACCAAAAAAAAAAAAAAACTCGTGTTGCTATGGTCTATGTTAGGGGGTAGAACACAATAATGATTTGAATACTTAAGTAGTTCATGTCTACAGAGGCGAGATCTCACACACACACACACACACACGCAACTGGGATGCGGCCTGGCTGAGTCCTGCGGGGCAGCACGGCACACACATGCAGCTGGGATGCGGCCTGGCTGAGTCCTGTGGGGCAGCACGGCACACACATGCAGCTGGGATGCAGCCTGGGCTGAGGGGTGTGATGCCAAAGTCAGCAGAACTCAGAAAAGTCTGAAGATAAAAAGAAACCAAAAGTTCATCCAGGAGGAAATGCCTGAAGTAAGCAATGAAAGAGAAGCCAGGACAGACACACAGAAGAAATAAGGTCCCCTGACTGTGGGAACGGCGCTGGCAAAGGCCAGAGCCTGAAATACCGCGGAAGCTCTCCGAAAGCCCTGAGACGGAGAACAAAGCAGGCCCCTCATTAAACCCACACCACTTTAAATCTCTTTCTAAAGGCATAGTGAAATTTTTTTTCAGAGATGGTGTGTGAGCTAGGCATCTTTTAACTGTGTGGCTTATAATTAAACCATTGTCTCTCATCATTGTTAGGTAGCCTCCCAGAAAAGCCAGTTACCCCATGCTAATGTATATCTCCTTTGTTTTCTGTAAAATAGTCAGCTCTGCTCTAAAAAGGAGTTTCATGCCTCTATTCAAGTGCAATGAATACCCTTCTCTGGTTGAATAAGAGAAAATCTTGGGCTTTAATGATCTGTAGACCTTTCTTGGACACACATCGCCAGAGCACCATGTAACCCTGTTCCTTCTGCAGAACAGAAAAAGAAAGCTCACAGGGAGACTGAAAAAAGTGCCAAGGCCTTGCCATCCCTGAGTGAACCGTGCTGGAAGGAGAAAGGGGAAGGCTTCTGAGGCAGGGTAAAAAGACGGGAGATTGTGGGGACATGGAGAGTCAAAGAAGCCCCATCCCCCAGAGGTGGTTGAAGCCTCGCCAGCCAAGAAGCAAGAATCCCAACAACTGACATGAAGCCATGAACTGTGAAGACAGTGGACACAGAATACTGCTTCTGTAAAGTTAAAATAACAATGAAAAGGCTTAAGACCTTAGGGAAGACCCCATTCCTTTCCCAGACATTTCCTAAGACTCTCAAGACGTTAACTTGGTTTTTAGCAAAATACCCTACTTTCCTACATCCCTGTTGATAGAGCTTTAGTTTATCTATTGTAATTCCACCAGAACCCACCCCGTGACCTCATTTAGGTTCCTTAGTGACCTTTTGAAAATAACAGCTTCAACCCCACAAAATCTTGTCTATGCAGGAAGCACCATTCCTTCAAAGTAGAAGAAAGGTAATTCATTCTGAGACTAAATATGGGTGACCATGGCCTAGGAATGAAGATTTTTGGTTACCCCAAGTTCTGTGACCCCACAGGATAACTTCCATGAAATTTTTATAGTAAAAGGACAGAGAATGTATTTAAATACTCTTTAAATACATTGGTGGGTACATTGGGTAAGTAGGTTGTAGCCAACAGCGGAAACCTCTGCTAGAGGTCTCGGATGTTATCCGGTGACATTGTTAGCTTTGGCAGGTGGAAACTAGGGATCTGTTAATGCATTCCAAAATTCTTCACCAGATAATCACAAGGATATTAGGTCAGACAGAGGTGAGCAAGGGATGACAATTAATGATGCTAAAGATAGCCTAAGATACATTGTGATTAAGCTCTGGTCCCACCACATCCCATAGTCATGGAGTTTTTAAGCAGCCCATCAACCCTGTAGAGCACGCAAAGCTAAGTCTGTCTTCTTTCCCAGAACTTCATTCACAATCCTATTCGTGTCCGCCATAACAGCAGTGCAGAGTCTCCCTCCCTCCCTCTCTCCCTCTTTCTTTCTTTCTCTTTCCCCCTTCCCTCCCTCCCTCTCTCCCTCCCTCCCTCTCTCCTTCTCCCTCCCTCCCCCTCCCCCTCCCCCTCCCCTTCCTTCCATCCCCCCCTCTGGAAGCCCACCTATGCTCTCAATTGTCTTGTTTTCTTCCTGGGCATCTTTTTCCTCCTCTTAACCCTTGTGCTTAAGATCTATATTAAAAAATGCCATTTTAGCCGGGCGGTGGTGGCACATGCCTTTAATCCCAGCACTCAGGAGGCAGAGGCAGGCAGATCTCTGTGAGTTCGAGGCCAGCCTGGTCTACAGAGCTAGTTCCAGGACAGGCACCAAAGCTACAGAGAAACCCTGTCTCAAAAACAAAAAAAGAAAGAAAGAAAGAAAGAAAGAAAGAAAGAAAGAAAGAAAGAAAGAAAGAAAGAGAAAAAAGTCATATTATAGAGCACGGCTGTTCCCCACTGTGCTATGCTGCGTGTCTGCCTACGAGCTGAGACAGTATTAATAAAGTTCTTCCCTGGAGGACAATTTGACTCGCCAACTTTCTCTCAATCCCTCCCCTCAATAACTTTACACACCCTCATCTGAGGCTGTCTCACAATCTGTAGTCAACCATGAGACAAACAGCAGTAGTTGTATGAGTTTGGCTATGAGACACTTCAACCAGCCCTTCCCTGGAGAACAGACAAGTTTACCTGCGTTGACTTCTTTGCTACAGAGACCATTTTATTCAAGCCCAGGCTTAAGGAAAATGGGGCAGGCATTTCCTCTTAAAGAGCCACGGGGCTGGAGAGATGGCTCAGCGGTTAAGAGCATTGTGTGCTCTTCCAAAGGTCCTGAGTTCAATTCCCAGCAACCCACATGGTGGCTCACAACCATCTATCATGAGGTCTGGTGCCCTCTTCTGGTCTGCAGACAGAATATTGTATACATAATAAGTAAATAAATAAATATTTTTAAAAAAAAAGAGCCACCACCTCTTACATGGAGGGGAGTTGACTTTCCTGCATTTGGGACAGAATATATCCTGGCCAAAAGCTACTTAGGAAAGAAAGGGTTTGTTTTGGTTTCTGATTGCAGAAAGATAGAGTTTATGTGCTTGTGAGAAAACAAGAGCTTTGGACCTCAGTCACAAAGACACAGGCAAACCTGTGTTATGTTCTGTCCAGTTTGAAGGAGCGGCTGTGGCTCCAGTTGCAGGGGACTTGACACCCTCATCCAGGCATATATGCAGGCAAAATACAATACACATAAAAGAAAACGGGGGGGGGGCACAAAGACCATGTAAATGTTACAGCGCTGAGGGGGAATGCTTCTCAATGGAAGTCTTACAACTCTGCTCAGGTGGGGGAAGGTTTCCCTAAAGCAAATGTTACAGCCCCAAAGGGAAAGGTATCCTGGCAGTCGTGAAGCCAAGGAATACCACAAAGTCATGCCACACATCCCCCATAATAACTCTGGGGTATTAGAAGTTTCAAGTCACTGATAAAAAGAGACAGGCTAGCACACTGACTTAGAAAACAGGACCCATCTTCTTGTTGCCTCCAGTTTTTATGACCCATCACCCATGGGGTGGACTTTGGTGATGCAGCATCTTTAAGTCATTTCTGCTCCTTGAAAATAACTCCAATAGGGGTTGGAGAGATGGCTCAGCGGTTAAGAGCATTGCGTGCTCTTCCAAAGGTCCTGAGTTCAATTCTCAGCAACCACATGGTGGCTCACAACCATCTGTAATGGGGTCTGGTGCCCTCTTCTGGCGTGCAGACATACACAGACAGAATATTGTATACATAATAAATAAATATTTTTTTTAAAAAAACTGACTCATTTGAAAAAAAAAGAAAATAACTCCAATAAAACCCACTGCCAGGTTGGTGGTGGCGCGCCTTTTAATCCTAGCACTCAGAGGCAGAGGCAGGCAGATCTCTGAGTTCAAAACCAGCCTGGTCTACAGAGGAAGGCCAGGGCTACACAAAGAAACTGTCTTGAAAGAAGAAAGAAAGAAAGAAAGAAAGAAAGAAAGAAAGAAAGAAAGGAAGGAAGGAAGGAAGGAAGGAAGGAAGGAAGGAAGGAAGGAAGGAAGGATTTACAGAAACAAAGCCAACCCAACAACAGTAGACAGGAAGAAATCATTAAAATCAAGGCAGAAGCTAAAATGTAGCCTGTAGTGGGAATTGCTGGTGTTTTACTTCCATCCTCTGTAGTCAGAGCCTGGTACCAACTAAAGGCACAAATGGGCCACGTTTAAAGATTATCTCCTGCTATATAGCAGGCAGGGACAGCGGACGTTAGACTCGGGGCACAAATCATATGAGCTGTCGGCATGACAGCAGCAGCTATGAGATGAGAGAGATACTCAATAAATACGGTTGTAAGTGCCAGACCCAGGAGGAAGATAAAGGCTATTGCTGCCATGGTACTAAAGTGGCCAAGACCATCAGATGGAGGAAAAGGAACTGATTTTCTGTTGTTCGCCCAGCCACTTGCTTCCAGTTTTATATATTGTCAAGAGTTTCTGCCTCGTTGTGAAATAATTATTTCTACTGACAAAGACCTAGAAAGACTTAAATATGTCCTTGAGGCATGGGAATTTTCCCTCAGGAAGGATGAGTAATTGCATAAACCGTTTCAATAGCTAGAGGAAACTAATAAAGCTGATGCTATTTCCATTAAAAATATCAGGGTAATTCCCAGTAACCACATTGTGGCTCACAACCATCTATAATGGGATCTGATGCCCTCTTCTGGAATGATGACATATGTGTAAATAGAGTACTCATACACATAAAATAAATAAATCTTTTTTAAAATGTCAAGGTAGAAATTAATGAACTAGGAAAGAATAAAACGGGCTGGAAAGACGATTCAGTGGTTACGATCATGTATTACTCCTGCCGAGGACTCAAGTTTGGTTCACAACGCACACATCAGACAATCACCTGTAACTCCAGCTCTAGGGTACAGCTGCAGCTTGAGGGAACTCAACATCCTCCTCTAACTCCGTGAGCACTTTCACTCACACGCATGCCCACACACAGACATACAGGCAGGCAAAACATTCCTATACACAAAATAAAAAAATAGCTAAAACAAAACTAGAGATGAAAACAGAGACATTGCAATAGATACCAATGAAACTCAAAATCATGAGGGCGTGCTTTAAACACCTATACTCCAATAAATTAGAAAACTTCAAAGAAATGGCTTAATTTCTGTATAAAATAATTTTGTATAAAATATTAAAGTTAAACCAAGAAGAAATAAGTAATTTAACTAGATCTATATAACCAGCAATAAAATTGAAGCCATAGTAAAACATTTCTCAAAAAAAAAAAAAAAGTCCAGGACTCAGCCCAGGTAGGTGAAAGACACCCACAGGCCAGCCTGGGTCCTCACAGTCCAGGCTGGCTGAAGGCATCCACGGTCCACACCACCCCCCCTCCACCCCCCACCCATGCCCTGAGGCACCAGGCAGGTAAGTGTCAATATGATGAGCAAATATACGGTGAAGAAATAGGAGAGAAAGAGAAGCAGAGCGGTTCATGTGCTGTGGAAACAGGCAGAACTGAAGAAGAGAGGGCAATGAGGAACAGGCCGATATGGGTTGCCTGTGTGCCACCCGGGGCCAGGCTGATGTCTGGGCCTGGGCTGCTGCCAAGGACCGTGTCAGGTTCATGGCCCTATCACAGTCAGGGTCTATGTCAACGTCCATGACTCCTGTTACCACTGAGGGCCGTGCAGATGCCCAGAGTCTGGTCAGCCACCTGAAACCATGCTGGTGTCTGAGGGTCATGTTGCCACCTGGGCCATACTGATCTGGGTGGCTTGTATTGCCACAGGGGTCATGGTGACAACTGGGCCTTAGCTGCCACCAAGGGCAATGTCTGGGTCCATGATCCTGCTGCAGCTGGGGTCTGTGCTGATGTCCACGGCCCATGTTATCATAGGGGACCATAGGAACCATGTGTGTTGGAATCTGAGGGCCATGCTGAACTCACCCTGCCCTTCACTGGCCCTGGGAGAGCTGGCCCCACCCCCACTTGGGAGAGATGAATCCAACCCTCGCCACAGGCTGTCTCTGCCCCTCACTTGAGGTGGGAGCGGTCCCAGCAGCCCAGACTGACCAGCTCAGCTGCCACCCAGACACACATCCTGGACCGTGGATTGGCCTATCCTAACATCTACCCATCTATGACCTTCTGGAGCATGTGAAGGGACTGGTTCTGCAGAAGGATAGCCGCAGAATCTCCATGACTCAGGCCAGCAGCAGGACATCTGAGAGGAGTTCCTCTGAGGGTCCAGTGAGGACGATGTGCCAGAAGCCAGAGGCCTTGAACCAGACCAATGACTCATTGTGATGCACAGCTGTAGGTGGGGCTGATCAGACAAAGGGTACACTGTGTGACACACACACCACAGCTCCCAATGCCACCAGGATGAAGAGGTGTTGGAAAGATGGAGGAGCAAGGTGGGTTTTTTGTTTTATTTTGTTTTTAATTAATTTGGGGGGAATTCTTTGGGAAAGAGGCTGCAGGAATGAGGGGCAGATATGGAGGAATGGGAGGTGAACAGGTTGGGGAGCCTGATTAAAAATTCCCAAAGAATCAATAAAGAATATAAATAGGGCTGGAGAGGTGGCTCAGAGGTTAAGAGCACTGACTGCTCTTCCAGAGGTACTGAGTTCAATTCCCAGCAACCACATGGTGGCTCACAGCCATCTGTAATAAGATCTGGTGCCCTCTACTGGCCTATAGTATATATGTAGGCAGAATACTATATACATAATAAATAAATCTTTTAACAAAAAAAAGATTATAAATAATATGTTATTCAATAAATAAAAATAAAAAATAAAATTTACTGAGGTCCCCAAAGATACACAGCTTTACCTGGCGGTGGTGGCGTACATCTTTAATCCTGGCACTCGGGAGGCAGAGGCAGGCAGATTTCTGTGAGTTCAAGGCCAGCCTAGTCTACAAGAACTACTTCCAGGATAAACTTCAAAGCTACAGAGAAACCCTGCCTTGGGGGGAAAAAAGATATACACAACTTTGTATAGGGGTATAATCCTTCCATGTGGGGTGACCCCCAATGACAGCCACTGTTCTACCCAGCCAAATGTAAGACACTGTTAGAAATTTGTGTGACTGTGTTTTGCAGGCTGTTGGTAGTGACTGTCCCTCTGAGCAGTGGATTCGAGGACTGTGTTACTCATTTATACTCATGAGCAGGTAACATATGTTACATAGTAAACCATCACATAAGCTTAAGCTCACTGAGACACTGGCTCTGAAGGCAGGTCTGGCCCCCACTTCAGACCCGAGCACATTCGTTTTTTTAGAGTCCTCTTCAAGGCCCCTTGTCTGGAAAGCAGCTGGACCCTGCACTGTGTGAGAAAAGGAAAGGAGAACAAAGATGGAAAATGTTGTGTCCTTGAGAGTGGGGGTAGCATGAGCCATCTTTGATCCCATGGATCAGAGCCCCGGCTAACACTCTTGGTTCCTGGGGCTTCTTCCCCAGTGGGTTGCTGGATGGTGGAAGTGTCTGAGCCAGGGCTTGCTCTTTTATTCTTTCACTCCTGCTCATTGTAAACTTAGTAAGCTCACTCACTGAAAACTCAAAGTATGTGGATCATTTAAATGATTCAGAACCGGCAAATGCCACTTAACTCTTCTTCCTTTGATTCCAGAATATCATATTTCTTTGTCCACTTTAGGAAACACTGTGGAGGTCAGCTGGTCTTTAGGAGGTCCACAAATGAACATTGCTCTCAACCAAAGTCATATGATTACAATAGACAGCAAATCACATGGTGCTTTTCTGCCCTCCAGAGGCCATTTGACTTCAGGCCCAGGGTCAGGGGTGGTTAGAATTGAAGAGGCCTACCCATGTCTATCCTGACCACAAAGCATTTTAGGAAGCCAGCTGACTCCAAAGCCCTTCTAAAATGAGTGTTGCATACCGGGACTGACCCGAAAAGCCTCTTCCCATCCCCCTCCAGCCAGACCAGTCTCTCTATGACAAGGTTCCTGCTTGCTCTGGGGAAACACTGATGAGAACAGAAACACAGAAAACCAAGACTTGAAATGGCTCTGTCCACACACAGCCAGAGTGGTGGTGGCTCACCCTTCACATTTTCCCCACCTGTTTTTATTGATTCCCTTCCTCTCTTCCCACTAGATCAATGGTTCTCAACCTTCCTAATGCTGCAACCCGTTAGCTCAGTTCCTCATGTTGTGGTGACTCCCAACCATAAAATTACACTTATAACTGTAATTTTGCTACTGTTACAAATCATAACGTAAATATCTGTGGTTTCCGATGGTCTTAGGTGGCTCCTGTGAAAGGGTCATTCAAGCCCCAAAGGGGCCATGGTCAACAAGCTGAGAACGACTACAATAAACATAATTATCTCTCAAGCATTAATCACTTTAAGTTATAAAATATCCCAGCACAGTGGAATGTCTTCAGGTGCCAAATTCTTACTTTGAACATCTTGAAGAGTGTGAGATTCTCACTACGGAGATGGATGAGTATCAGGATGGCTCTACCTCTTTCCTTCACGTCCTTGCTTATTCTGAGAAGGAGGCAGTATAACACGGAAGAGGCAGCCACAGATGTTGGTCCAGGAGAAGGCACTTGGAGCTAGACCATAAAAGTCAGCAGGTTAAAAAGAAAGCTGGAGAGGAAGCAAACCACATGATTGAAACACTAGTGATGTCCAGGAGATTGAGAACGTAAGACTGCTGTGAAATAATCTTTTTGTACACTGTAAAGATGTGTCTCATTAATTGGTCTAATAAAAAGTTGAATGGCCAATAGCTAAGCAGGATTTCCAGGCAGAGAGGTCTCTGGGGAGAAGAAGGCAGAGATGCTAGGAGACACAGAGCAAGCAAGTTTTACAGCATGGAGATGAAGCAATAAAGCCACAAAGCAGAAAGTAAATTAGTAGGAATGGGTTAAGTTATAAGAGCTAGTTAAAAACAAGCCTAAGCTCGATTTCTTAGAAAATTAGGAAACAACCTACTAGCAATACCACTTTTGGGTATATACCCAAAAGATGCTCAATTATACCACAAGGACATGTGCTCAACTATGTTCATAGCAGCATTATTTGTCATAGCCAGAACCTGGAAACAACCTAAATGCCCCTCGACTGAAGAATTAATAAGGAAAATGTGGTACACATTTACACAATGGAGTACTACACAGCAGTAAAAAAAATTAATGACATCTTGAAATTTCTGGGCAAATAGATGGATCTAGAAAACATCATATTGAGTGAGGTGACACAGACCCAGAAAGACAAATATTATATGTACTCACTCATAAGTAGCTTTTAAACATAAAGCAAAAAAAAAGCCTACAATTCATAATTCCAGAGAACCTAGACAACAAAGAGGACCCTAAGAAAGACATACATGGATCGAATGTACACAGGAAGTAGAAAAAGACAAGATCTCCTGAGTAAATTGGGAACATTGGGACCATGGAAGAGTGTAGAAGGGGAGGGAAGAAAAGGGGAGGGGAGTGGAGAAAAATATACAGCTCAATATAAACAAGAAAAGAAAAGAAGGAAGGAAGGAAGGAAGGAAGGAAGGAAGGAAGGAAGGAAGGAAGGAAAGAGCCTAAGTTAAGGTTGAGCTTTCATAATTAATGTAAGTCTCCATGTTGTTTTCTGTGAGCTGGAAGCCCAAAGAAAAATCCATCTATACAAGATAACATATCCAACATGAGTGCCAGGATTTATTGATAATCAACACAGAAATTTACATGAGTGGAATTGAAAAGACCAGGAAAAAAGCTGAAGCGCTAAATTGGAATTGGAGGTATTGATGTTAGTTTATGCTTGGCAGATGATGAAAAGGATGGATAGAGAGGTAAATAAGATTAATGTGTGCATGTGATACCCTAAACACAATGAACTTTCTGAGCACTAAAGATTTTGGTTTATAAATATCATCCTCCAAAAAAATTCTCAGAGAAATGACCAATTCCAGAACTGGGATGTAAGATGAGCTGGAAACATTGCATCGTCTTGAACAAGAAAGGCAATTATCAAAGAAGGATGGGGAAGCATTCAAAGGGCCTGGGACTCAGATTGACAGGATTCTCACTGACTAGAACTGACACAGTTTGAATTTCATACTGTTTAATAATGAGAGCAACAAATCCTAATCCATCAACTAACACAGAATTTGGGATATTCATATTGATATGAATAAATTAATGAAGTTATTAAATAAGAAAAATATCGGGACTGAGGATGTAGCTCAGTAGGTGCTTGCTACTACCACCAGTTCATTTTAAAGGTGGGATGGGGCATCTGGAGAGATGGCTCAACAGTTAAAAGAGTACTAGCAGCTCACAAAGGCCTCTGGTGCCCTCTTCTGGCCTCGGTGGGCACTAGGCATGCTCACAGTGCATATACATACATGCAGGAACTCACACATATACAAAGAATAAAAATTTAAAAATTGGTTTTGAAGGGGAAAACGTGGTGGCACATAACCATAATCCCAGCACCCTGAGGATCATCCTGGGCTACGTGAGACCCTGAATTTAAAAAAATTAGCTTAAAGAAAAAAAATGAAATGTTCTTCTTTAGAGAAGAATTTGACTCATAATGCAGAAGGAATAATGTGCTTTAAAAGTTGTCAAGTGAGGTGGGAATGTCATTTAATTGGGAGAGTGCTTGCTTGGCAGTCACAAAGTCCTGGGTTCAATCCCCAACACTTCATACTCCACATGCCTGTAATCTCAGCACTCAGAGAGTGAAAGCAGGAAGGGCTGGAGTTTAAGGCTATCTTTGCCAGCCTGGGATCCATGAGACCCTGCCCCTCAAAAACAAATAAATAAATGTTGGCAGAAGGCTGCTCAGCCCCAAAATAATCACACAGAAACTATATTACTTGCTTATTACATATTACTGTTTGGCCAATAGCTTAAGCATATTTCTAGCTTGCTCTTATATCCTAAACTAACCCATCTCCATTAATCTGTGCATCACCGTGAGGTCGTGGCCTACCAGCAAAGTTTCAGTGGGCTCCAGCAGAGGCATCTGTCCCTGGTGGAGGCTACAGGGCTTTTCCCTGAGTCCACCTTCTTTCTCCCAGCATTCAGTTTCCTTTTTCCACCTAGCTCTATTCTGCTAAGCCACTGGACAAAACAGATTTATTCATTAACCAATAAAACAAAACATAAACAGAAGGACTTCCTACACCAAATAAGAAGTTGCCATGTGGCAAATAGCACAGTCATGACTGCTGAACAGGTGCAAGGACTGAGGCAGGTGAAAAATGTTCGCAGGGTGTCCTGGTTTCTTTCCATTATTGCAGTAAATACTGTAACAAGAGCAACTTGAGGAGGAAAGTTTATTGTATCTTACACTGCCAGGTAGCAATTCATCTCTGAGCTGGGGAGCTAGAGACAGAAACCAAGGAGGAACAGAGTTTACTGGATCATTCCCAGACTCATATTTAGGTTTCTTTCTTATTCTTCCCAGGACCACTTGGCATTGTCAACAGTGGACTGGGCCAATCAAGAAAATGCCATGGAAACATTTACTCATTTGAGGTCCTCTCTTCTCAGGTGACTCTAGTTTATCACCAAACCAAAAGCAAAAACCAGCACACAGAACAACAGGATAGCAGCATACTCATGAACTATTCCCACAAAATATTATTCAACTGCTCATGAGAAAATGAACTTAGCTGATAGCAATTTGACCAGGTGATCAAGGTTAACCTCCAGCAATAGGGAAGGTAAAGAAGATATAGAATCAACTGGGGGCCAGGGGGCAAGCCGGGGTCACTCTTGCCAAAAAATCCATGACCTGAGACTGGCCATGAAAAAAACACAAAACAAACCCCAGCTGAGTGAAAGGGTAGACTTTTTTAAGCTGCCAAATGTTGTGAGGAGCACGGGGCCCCTTTGTTCTGTCCCACCTGGCTAGCTTACACCTGAAATAATCACACAGAAATTGTATTAATTAAATCACTGCCTGGCCATTAGCTCTAGCCTCATATTGGCTAACTCTCACATCTTGATCTAACCCATTTCTATTATGTGTTTCACCACTTGACTGTGGCTTACCGGCATGTGTATGTGTGTGTATGTGTGTGTGTGTGTGTGTGGTGTGTATGTGTGTGTGTATGTGTGTGTGTGTGGTGTGTGTATGTATGTATGTGTATGTGTGTGCGTGTGTGTGTGGTGTGTGTGTGTGTGGTGTGTGTGTGGTGTGTGTGTGTAGTGTGTGAAACAATAATCAAAGAAGAGGTCGTGAATGTGAGACGGAGTAGGAGGACACAGAAGGAGCTGAAATGGGAGAAAGATGTGGAAACAATGTGAAAGAAAATGGTGTATGTGTATAAAATTTTCACAAATTTTATTTCAAAAAAGAATAAAAATGTAGACATATTTTTCTTTGGTCCACCAGCTCACAAATAGACACAGAGACGTATTATTAATTATGAAAGCTTGACCTTAGCTTAGGCTTTTTCCTAACTAGCTCTTGTAATTTAATTAACCTATTTCTATTAATCTACGTTCTACCCTGTGGCTCGTTTACCTTTCCTCTGTACCGTATGTCGACTTGTTCTGTGTCCCGTTGTCGTCTTCCACATGCCTAGATTCTTCCCTCTGACTTCCCCTCTCTGCCCAGAAGTCCTGTCTTTTCTCTCCTGCCTAGCTATTGGCCATTCATCTTTTCATTACACCAATTACAACAACACATCTTCACACAGAGTACAAATAACACACAACATAATTCTAAATTAAGGAAGATTAAACAGGGGTCTCAGGAGACATCCCAGTTGGTAATTTACTTGCCCTGCAAACATGAGGAGTTGAGTTTGATCTAGTCAAGCTGGCCATGTACCTGACTAAGGGACCATACCTTGGGAAGGCTGATCCACCTAACACCAGATACCTTTCTCTATTGTTTTATTGAGCTATATATTTTTCTCCACTCCCCTCCTTTCCTTTCCTCTCTCCTTATACCCTCTCCCACGGTCCCCACGCTTCCCATTTACTCAGGAGATCTTGTTTTTTTCTATGTCCCATGTTGATTAGATCCATGTATGTCTCTCTTAGGGGCCTCTTTGTTGTCTAGGTTCTCTGGGATTGTGAATTGTCTGCTGATTTTTCTTTGCTTTATGTCTAAAAGCCACTTATGAGTGAGTACATAGGACATTTGTCTTTCTGAGTCTGGGTTACCTCACTCAATATGTTGTTTTCTAGATCCATCCATTTGCCCACAAATTTCAAGATGTCATTATTTTTTACTGCTGTGTAGTACTCCATTGTGTAAATGTACCACATTTTCCTTATCCATTCTTTGGTTGAGGGGCATTCAGGTTGTTTCCAAGTTCTGGCTGAAATTACCTGGCACAAGTGAGGGCAAAGCACACAACAAACAAACAAAAGTTAAGAGTTTATTAGAGACACGTGAACAGGCCTAGGGAAGTCAGTGTGGAGAAAGAGAGCTTGAAGATGCCTAGCGCACGTGCATAGGGGTGTGGGGATGATTGATGTAGCTATATCATACACAGATGATGGAGCTCACACATGCGGGCACAGGGCTTATATAGCTGCGTCATACGTAAATGATGCAACCATGCTGCACGTAGGTCACAGATGGCCTTTTAAGGTCCCCCAGGCTGCTAAGTATTTTGCCCGAGTGCTTGTCTGCACATGTGTGGCCCTGGAACCCAGAAGTGCCTGCCACTGCTGTGTAGCTGGAATCGTAACACTGGCTATGACAAACACTGCTGCTATGAGCATAGCTGAGCACGTGTCCTTGCGGCACGATTGAGCATCCGTTGGGTGTATACCCAAAAGTGGTATTGCTGGCTCTTGAGGAAGGTTGTTTCCTAATTTTCCAAGAAATTGCCATATTGATATCCAAAGGGGCTGTACCAGCTTGCATTCACACCAGCAGTGCAGGAGTGTTTCCTTTTCCTCACAACCTCTCCAGCATAAGTTGTCATCAGTGTTTTTGATCTTGGCCATTCTTACAGGTGTAAGATGGAATCTCAGAGTTGTTCTGATTTGCATTTCTCTGATGACTAAGGATTTTGAACATCCTTAAGTGTCTTTCAGCCATTTTAGATTCCTCTGTTGAGAGTTCTCTGTTTAGGTCTGTACTCCATTTTTTATTGAATTATTTGTTCTTTTGATGACCAATTTCTTGAGTTCTTTGTATATTTTGGAGATCAACCCTCCATCTGATGTGGGGTTGATGAAGATCTTTTCCCATTCTGAAGGCTGTCATTTTGTCTTGTTGACCATGTCCTTTGCTTTACAGAAGCTTTTCAGTTTCAGGAGGTCCCATTTATTAATTGTTTCTCTCAATGTTTGTGCTACTGGGGATTATATTTAGGAAGTGGTCTCCTGTGCCAATGTGTTCAAGTGTACTTCCCACTTTCTTTTCTATGAGGTTCAGTGTGGCTGACTTTATGTTGAGGTCTTTGATCCATTTGGACTTGAGTTTTGTGCATGGTGATAGATATGAGTCTATTTTCATTCTTCTACATGTTGATATCCAGGTATGCCAGCACCATTTGTTAAATATGCTTTCTTTTCTCCGTTTGTTGGTTTTTTCTTCTCTGTCAAAAATCAGGTGTTCAAAAGTGTATTGATTAATATCCGGGTCTTTGATTCAGTTCCATTGGTCCTCCTGTCTGTTTTTATGCCAATATCGGGCTGTTTTCAGTACTGTAGCTCTGCAGTAGAGTTTGAAGTCAGGGATTGTGATGCCTCCAGAAGTTCTTTTATTGTACAGGATTGTTTTGGATATCCAGGGTTTTTGCTTTTCCATATGAAGTTGAGTATTGTTCTTTAGAGGTCTATGAAGAATTTTGCTGGGATTTTGATGGGCATTGCATTGAACCTGAAGATTACTTTTGGTAAGACTGCCATTTTTACTATGTTAATTCTACCTACCAAAGAGCATGGGAGATCTTTCCATTTTCTGGTGTCTTATTCAATTTCTTTCTTCAAAGATTTAAAGTTCTCATCATACAGGTCTTCCATTTGTTTGGTTAGAGTTACTCTGAGATGTTTTATGCTATTTGTGGTTATTATGAAGGGTAATATTTCTCTGATTTCTGTCTCAGCTCATTTATCATCTGTATAAAGGAGGGCTACTTACTTTTTCAAGTTAATCTTGTATCCTGCTACATTACTGAAGGTGTTTGAGTTGTAAAAGTTCCTTAATAGAATTTTTGGTGTCGCTTATGTAAACTATCATATCATCAGCAAACAGTGAGACTTTGACTTCTTCTTTTCTGATTTATATCCCCTTGATCTCCTTTTGTTGTCTTAATGCTCTAGCTAGAACCTCAAGAACTATGTTGAATAGATACGGAGAGAGTGGACAACCTTGTCTTGTTCCTGATTTCAATGGGATCGCTTTGAGTGTCTCTCCATTTAGTTTGATGTTGGCTGTTGGTTTGCTGTATTTTACCTTTATTATGTTTAGGTATGTTCCTTGTATCCCTGCTCTCTCCAAGACCTTTATCATGAAGGGATGTTGTATTTTATCAAAGGCTCAGAGAAATCCTATACGTGTGTGTGTGTGTGTGTGTGTGTGTGTGTGTGTGTTGTGTAAAAAAAACTATCAGCTAAAGGTTAAAGAAGTCTTTATTCCCCCAGAGAATTAGCAGTTCCTGTCTGGTAGCGTGTTGAGAACTCTACATGATCAACCCCACATTTCTCGGTAGTAATTTATTTTTCACATTACATATCTTTTTCTTTTAGACAAGCTCTCTATTCGTAACCCAGGCTGGCCTTGAACTCACCATCTCCAACGGACTGTCAGCTTCCTCCTCAGGGCTGGGACCACAGGCGTGCGATGCTATTGCCCAGTTTGCTTCACCTTACACTTAGGGAGGCTTTCAGTTTTAAGAAATACACAACGAATACAAATAGTCTACAAATAGTTGATAACAAGCCCGAAGCAGCAGATGAATGACATCATATTCAACTTCCTAGAAGCTGCCTTCCCTACAGTTCTGTAAGATTCCAGGCTACCTTCGAATTTCATTGGACCTGTAATTACAGTATTATCTTTCATTAAGAATCCATTGTCAATAAACAAGAGAAAAAACCCATGCCAAGCACAGATATGACGGCTATTGTTCTGTTTTGACTTCTCTGGTTTGCCTGTTTGTGTGGTTATTTCTGGTCGGCGATTTTGCTTCTTTGCTTTCTTTTGGTGACAGAGTCTCTCTCTTGTAGTCTAGGCTGGCCTTAAACACACTAGGTAACTCAAATTGACCTTAAACTCCTGGCCATACTCCTCCTGCCTCCACCTCCCAGATGGCTGAGACCATTCCAAGCGTGAAGGTTATTTTTAACCCAAGAAATCAGGGGACAATTACGGTTTATAAAATTTATAAAGGGCAACATGGGAAATATGCCATGTTTACACTGCCACTAAACAGAGGTCACCATCGCGTCTCTTAGCTTCCATCTCTTCGCGATCGTGTGGCCGACGTCCCCTATTGAGGCTCATTAACCACTTCAAATATGACCACCTTAGCTTCATTCTCCCTCGCCGCTGTGACGTCATGGCAGACTGCCTGCCCATTTCCAAAATGGCCGCTCCCGCAGCGTCGAAGTTCTAAGTGCGCATGCGCGAAAGTAAGCTCTCTTTCCCGCAAAATGGCGATGAGTTTAGTATGCGGCCGCCGGCAGCTTCTGTGCCTCCTACGGCCCCGGCGTTCGGTAAGGTTGCGTCTATACAGCCGGCATGCTGCCTTGTCCCTGTCACCCGAGCTGAGGTCATGAGGAGACGCTGACCCGGTCACTGTAACCTGCGTGTCGTGACCTCGGGTCGCGTGAGGACGCTGCAGGGTTACGCCCAGGGGTTGGTGGCCCGGTTTCTCTTAGCTGTCTAGGAGCTGCCTTCGACCCTGAGCCCTGACCTCTGAGCCCCGTCGCCTGGCTTCAGGAACGGGATGCGAGAGACCGGGGTCCGGGCTGCACCCTGCATGCTCCGGTGCACGCCTTCGGGGCCTGCAGACTGCGCGAACAGAGTTGCAGTGCCCCGACTGCTGCAGCAGGCTGTCTGCGGGACAGCGGGGTCGCTGGGACTCAAGGGGTTCCCTTCTCCTTTCACACGGTCAGTTCCACAGCGTCGCAGGGTCCCTGAAACCGCTGGCCACCGAGCTCCTCGTCGCAGCCCGCCTGGGTAGTGGGCGGCCACACTCTGCTCTTCTCGCCGCCCTAAGTCCTCGCTGCATCAGTACTTCTGCCACCTTCTTTGCCCAGGTAAGAAGTCCAGGTAAGAAGTCCCCACGTTTGCCAGGAGCGCAGCTTCTTGGCCAGTTTCTTTTGTTCTGTGTTTTTGTCATTTTGAGAGAGGGAATGTGTAGCAGAGTTCTTTTCCACACTCCACGCGGTTCCTAATAATATTAGCCTCTCCGTTTGGAATAGAAATAGAGTCAGTAATTCAGCGGGGAAACTTTTGAAAGTACATGAGAAATTTGTGGGGCTGGTGAGATGGCCGAGCAATGCAAATGCACTTGCCTTGCAACTCTGGGAACTTGAGTGCCAATCCTGGAACCCCAGTAAAGGTGGAGCCAGTTGTGATAGAGTCCCTGGAATCCCAGCACTTGGGAGGCAAAGGCAGACAGATCGCTGAGTTCAAAGCCAGCCTGGACAACATAGCAAGTCAGGGCTGCATAGTGAGACCCTGTCTAAAAAAAAAAAAAAGTAACCAAGCAGTGGTGGCGCATGCCTTTAATCCCAGCACTCGGGGAGGCAGAGGCAGGCGGATCTCTGAGTTCAAGGCCAGCCTGGTCCACAAAAGGTCGTTCTAGGACAGGCTCCAAAACTACAGAGTAACCCTGTCTGGAAAAAAAGGGAAAAAAAGTAAAGGAGAAAAGCGAAAACTGGCTCCACAAAATTGTTCTCTGACTTCCACACATGCCATGGCGTGCGTGCCTACCCACATCATGCATGCACAATAATACTAAATTAATTTAAATTTTATGTTATATCCAAGACACTGATTACCAGAGTGGTGGCAAGCCAATAATGTGAACTGTGATTATGGGTGTGTGTATTTACATACTAATATTTGTGCTTCTGTGAATACTGTTTCTTAGAAGACTAAGTAAGTTTGTTGATTTTTTTTTTAAAGATTGATTTTATTGCATGTGTATGTGTATGACTGTGTACATGTAATCATGGGTGCTCATGGACACCCCGAAGAGAGCAATAGAGACCCTGAAGCTGAAGTTGCAGGTGGTTGTGTGCTGCCTGCTACAAGGGTGCTGGGAGCTGAAACTGGATCCTCTGCCAGAGCTCTTAACCCTTGAGCCATCTCTTGGGGATAAACTCTATAATAGAGCTCTTGGTTAGCATGCACAGGGCCAGCCTGAGCTGCAGAGCAATCAAGATCCTGCCTCCAAAACTCACCCCCACCGTCCCAAAAAAAGAAATTGGAAAAAAAAAATTGAGTTGACTTAAAAGAGGAGCTGTGGGCTGCGGACTAACTGGGTGGTCTGTGTACTTGTCAGATGTGGGTGAGGCCCTGGATTCGGTGCCCAGCACAAAACAACAGAAAAGAATCCCAAGCGCTGTAGTTTCAGAATATGAGAAGGATGGAATATCCCAAAGTCTGGAAAGCGGGGCATGAAAAGCAATCTCCCTGCCTCCCCTGGGGGAAACCCTGAGACACTCTTGTTCTTATACTAGTGGTAAAAGCAGGAATGTGTAGACCTCCTTGGGCATCTGGAAGAGTATGAAGTCAAAGCAAGAAAATGTCACCCAGAACTGGTTAGTATAAGGGAACCTTGCCTCTTGTGCGTCCTGCTTATGATGATTCTTGGTCTCCTTTGTCACAGGTCCAGGCACCCCCTGTGGTTCCTGCTATCCCCACCCCTCCTGCGGTACCTGAGGTGGCTTCTGGAGGAGCTGCAGATGTAGCCCAGTGCGCTGCAGAGCAGAGCTTCGCTGAGCTGGGACTCGGGTCTTACACCCCTGTGGGGCTCATCCAGAACCTCTTGGAGTTTATGCATGTTGACCTGGGCCTGCCTTGGTGGGGGGCCATCGCCACGTGTAAGAGTGCATCCTGAGGAGGGCAGAGGGAATGGGGGCAGAACCTCAACGATGGCAGTTGTCAGTGGGTTAGAAACAGGTGCAGACAGCGAAAGGTCAGAAAAGCAGATAATTCAACCTTTACTTCCTAAAGAGCATTGGAAAACCAGGTGTCATGTATGATTGAAAACATACAGCTATTTGAATGTGACCCGGGAGTTGGAGTAGGAAACCATATATATTAACAGTAATAAAGCTACCCTGACTTAGCAGAAAGAAGGTTGGGTCAGGTACTTACACTCCCAAATTAGAAAGCTGTTCTCATTGCTCTTGAAAAGCTGAAACTGTTTTCATCCTGTTTCTTCCTGGGGAGACCAGTAGGACTTTTCATCATTAAAAACTAGGTTACGTGTAGAACTGTAGATCAGTGATAGAGCACTTGCCTATTGTGCACAAAACCATCCCAGGCTACATAGTAAGACCCTGTTTTAGCATTCATCTGACCCCAGTGCTTGGGAGGTCGATGGGATGCAGACATCCTTAGTTAAATAAAGAGCTCAAGGCTAGCGTCAGACCCGAGTCGCTGTTCTAGTGCTGTGCAGAGACACCGTGATCACAGCAACTCTTATAAAGGAAAGCATCTAACTGGGGACTTGTTTACAGTTTCGGGGGCCTAGTCCTTTGTCACCATGGTGGGGAACATGTCAGCATGAAGACAGGCATGGTGCTGGAGAAAGAGTTGAGAGCTACATCCTAATCTGTAGGCAGACAAGAGAGAGAAGTCACTTTTTGAGACCTGAAAGCCCACCCTCAGTGACACACTTCCTACAAGGCCACACCTACTCCAACAAGGCCACACCTCCTAATGCCACTCAAATAGTGCCACATCTAATAAGTAAGCATTCATATATGTGAGACTTTGGAGGCCATTTTTATTCAAGCCGCCATGCCTGAGCTTCATAAAATTTAGCCTTTAAAGGGTTTTTTAAAAGCCAGGTGGTGGTGACGCACGCTTTTAATCCCAGCAGAGGCAAGTGGATCTCTGTGAGTTTGAGGCCAGCCTGGTCTACCAAGCAAGTTCCAGAACAGCTAGGGCTGTTATAAAGAGAAACCCTATCTTAGGAAAAAGAGTTTTCAACAACTTTGAGCTATATGTGGTGGTATACACCATTAATCCCTTGGCGGGGGGGAAGACTGGAGGATCTCTGTAAGTTTGAGGCCAGCCTGAACTATATAACAAGTTCCAAGCTAGCAAAGGTAATAGAACCCCAGGGAAAAGGGGGTGCTGGAGATGACTCAGTGGTTAAGAGCACAGCTGCTTTTTTTTTTATGCATACAATGTTCTGTTAACATATATACACCAGAAGAGGCACCAGATCTCATAGGTGGTTGTGAGCCACCATGTGGTTGCTGGGAATTGAACTCAAGACCTTTGGAAGACCAGGCAATGCTCTTAACCGCTGAGCCATCTCTCCAGCCCCTGAGCACAGCTGCCTTTGCAAAGAACCAGCACCCACACAGTGGCTCACAGCTGTCTGACTCCAGCTCTAGGGGATCTGATGCCTTTTTGTCCTTCATGGGCATATATACAGACAGGCAAAACACCCATACACATTAAATAAAAATGAATCTTTTGTTTTTACTTTATTTTTTTTTCTGTATGTATGAGTGTTTGTCTGAATGCATGCCTGTGTACCATGTGTGTGTAAGGCCTGGATGCAGCCAGCTTGCAGCTCTGAGGCAAGTGCTCTACCACTGAGCCAAATTCTCAAGCCCTTGGTTTTGTTGTTGTTTGTTTTTTTGTTTTTTGATTTTTGAGACAGGGTTTCTCCGTGGCTTTTTGGTTCCTGTCCTGGAACTAGCTCTTGTAGACCAGGCTGGCCTCGAACTCACAGAGATCTGCCTGCCTCTGCCTCCCGAGTGCTGGGATCAAAGGCGTGCGCCACCACCGCCTGGCTTGGGTTTTTTTTTTTTTATAAGATTTATTTATTATGTATACAACACTCCTTGTATGCATGCATGCCAGAAGAGGGCACCAGATCTCATTATAGATGGCTGTGAGCTACCATGTGGTTGCTGGGAATTGAACTCAGGACCTCTGGAAGAGCAATCAGTGCTCTTAACCTCTGAGCCATCTCTCCAGCCCCGGGTTTGTTTGTTTGTTTGTTTGTTTGTTTTTATTTTGTTTTTTTTGTTTTTTGTTTTTTTTAAGATTAATTTTAAGCTGGGCATTGGTGGTGCATGCCTTTAATCCCAGCACTAGAGGGGCAGAAGCAGGCAGCCTGGTCTACAAGAGCTAGTTCCAGGACAGTCTCCAAAGCTATAAAGAAACACTGTCTCAAAAAAAAATAGTTAATGTTATCATGCATGCACTAAATTTAATATTAAAAACTCATGAATGTGTGTACATGCATGCATTTGCCTGTGAGTCTGTACACTTACCTGCAGAAGCCAAATGGGTATTGGATCCCATGGAACTGGGGTTAGAGGCAGTTGTGAACTACCTCACATGGGTACTGGGAACCAATTCAGGTCCTCTGCAAAAACAGCAATCACTCTTAACCACTGAGCATTCTCTTCAGCCCACCCCCTTGGTTTTTTTGAAGTAAGGTCTTACTGTGTGGGACAATAAGACTTCTCGCTCTTGATACTCTTGGCCTCCGTGGTGCTGAGATTAGAAGCACCCCCGCCGTCCTTGGTTTCAGTCCCTTCCGTTTATGCTAAGTATATAAACAGCTTTAGCATGACTGTGTTCTTTGAGGGATCCAGTGGACCCACTTGTTTCTAGTCTTGGACCCTCAGCTAAGATCACCTCAGTGTACTGCTGGTGATGGCATTACTGAATCATCTTTTCTTATCATAAACCTTCCTGCATTTGACACACTAGAGCTTTGGCTTTTGTGGCAATCTTTCCTATCCTCTCCCGCTAATTTCCTGTTTTCTAACTACACTTGCCTAACTTCACCCTTTTTCAGGGATGGTATTCCAGGTTGTGTCCTTGCTTCCTTCTTAGCCCAGGCCACAGATAGCGTAAACTAAGTATTTGTTGGCATGGCCAGTAGTCAGGAGTGTGTGTAAGGAGAGAGGAAAGGTTAAGCCACCAGAATGTGGTGGGTTACTACTTTAGGGACTTGTAAAAGTGACTGGCCAGCTTTGTTCTAACCTGGGTATGATGGCAAATAGCTGTGCTTATAGCACTAGAGAGGCTGAGAGAGAAGGCTCATGAGTGCAGGGCCAGCTCGTATACACCAAGACCCTGTCTCAGAAAATAAAATCATACTTCATTCTAAGACTCAGTTCTGGAGAGGTGCTGAGCAGGGTAAAGGTAAGGTAGATGTTCTCCCTTGATCAAGGGTGACTTCATTTGTGTATTTTCATCTGAGTGAACAGTTGAGGAAAAGGGTCTCCACTGATGATAGAAAGGTTGGAGCCTATTGAAATACAAAAGGAAAGTTTGCTTGCTGGCGGACAGTAGAAACAAAAAAATCCCTGCTCGTCTGCTTAAAGAAGTTATGCAGAACTTTTATTCTATGGCAGCAGTCTGAGCCTTGAGGAGCTGGGTGTGTCCTGTCCTTACTTCTGGGCGCCTTGAGTGACAGGCACAGTATGGAAAAGACTGGAATAAGACTTAGAGTGAGGACCTGAAACCTTCATCCTTCTGGCTGCAGCAGCTTTTCATTTCGCTCCAAGCCCATGTTGTATTTTCCAGGTACGGTCGTTGCCCGCTGCCTCATTTTTCCACTGATTGTGAAGGGCCAGCGAGAAGCAGCCAAGATCCACAACCACATGCCAGTGATACAGAAGTTTTCCACCCAAATCAAAGAGGCCAAGTTGGCAGGAGACCAGGCTGAGTGTGAGTCGGCTCCAGGGCAAGTGTGGGAGAGCACATTTGATGTGAGACATTCTGCTGTGGGGGAGGGGCGGGTGCTGCAGTTGGGCGGCTCTGGTAAATCTAAAGGTTTTAGCCTTTCCTTGGAAAGGTCATGGGCCCAAGATGAAGTTGTTCACCTTCACTGATGTCACTCTTAACCCAGTGACTCATTTCCCTCCCCCTCGCAGTTTACAGGGCCACCATAGAGATGACACGCTATCAGAAAAAGCATGATATTAAGCTCTTCAGACCGCTCATCCTGCCTCTCACTCAGGTGAGCTTATCCATCCTGAACCCAGTAAGCTGTGTCCTGCTTCCCATGTCCCCAGATCCCCAGAAAAGCAGGGGGTGGTGATATGCATGGCTTTTAGTAGTGGGGTTCTGAAAATATACCTGTTAGATGTGTTGACTGTTTATCCTCTGTAACAGGCCCCCATCTTTATCTCCTTCTTTATTGCCTTGAGAGAGATGGCCAACCTGCCTGTGCCCAGCCTACAGACAGGTGGGCTCTGGTGGTTCCAAGATCTCACGGTATCTGATCCCATCTACGTCTTGCCACTGGTAGTCACTGCCACAATGTGGGGTGTCCTTGAGGTAAGCTGGGGCTAGCCAAGTGTGAGGCCTGCCAGTAACGGAGAAGGGATGACGTGGCGTGCAGAATGTACCTTCCATTCCCTGGAAGAGTAGAGTTGACGGGTGAGAGATTGGAATTCACTGTTCTTTTCCTCAACCCGTTTTGGGCAGCTAGGTGCGGAGACGGGCATGCAGAGCTCTGACCTCCAGTTCATGAGGAATATTATCAGAGTGATGCCGCTAGTGGTCTTGCCCGTGACCATCCACTTCCCCTCGGTAGGTAACGGCTTTGTGCTGCTTCCAAGTCCTTCCACCTAGTGCCTCTGAACAAGCTGACTCGACAGAGCTCTGAGCATCTTCTCTTCACTCACGCAGGCAGTGTTCATGTACTGGCTGTCCTCCAACGTGTTCTCCCTGTGCCAAGTGGCCTGCCTCCGGATTCCAGCTGTGCGCACAGTGCTTAAAATCCCCCAGCGTGTCGTACACAACCCTGACCAATTGCCTCCTCGGGAAGGCTTCTTGAAGAGCTTCAAAACAGGTAAGGGGTAGCGGGCGGGCAGTGTGGTGTGGTGAGGAAACCTGTAATCCCAGCAAGGGAGCCGCAGCAGGATTGCACTGCCTAGCCACCCGAGGCTCCATAGTGGGTCAAGACCAGCCTGGGCTATGGAACTTGAGACTTTTCTCAAAAAGGAAGGGGTGGGCGGTCAGGACCAGGAGAAAGTAGCCTGAAAATGAGAGAACTCTCCTCACACAGGCTGGAAGAACGCTGAACTGGCGCATCAGCTCCGAGAGCGTGAACAGCGAATGCAGAAACACCTGGACCTGGCTGCCAGAGGTGAGGAAGCCCTTCAGGCTCGAGTCTCTTCCATTTCTTCTTTCTCTCTATTGACTGAGATTTGTTCTCTCTTCTCCCAGGTCCCTTACGACAGACTTTCACCCACAACCCTCTGCTACAGCGTGATCCGAGTCACCCTCCCAACACCCCCGAGAGCAGCAGCAGCAAGCCCAAGTCAAAGCCTTGGAAGGACACTCTCGGCTGATTGCTGTCCTGTGCTCATTCTGACAAGAACCGCATCTTCACGGACTCCTGCACACAGACTTGATGCTGTGTCCTCGCCCCAAACCTGGGAACTCCAGGATTTGGAAGTGTCCGTTTTAAAAATTGTTTGTACCACAGACTGAAGAGACTTCCTCCTGTGTATAAAAGAGCACTAGAGAGGAAGCACCTTCTCATCCAGAGTTAGTAAATGTCCGTCTTGTCTGGGCTTCTTGTTTGTTAAATACGGAAGGGGAATGGTGCTGCAGAACCTCACTCGCCCTTGCTCTTGGGAAGGAGCTTTGGGTTTTAACCTGAGCTTCAAAGCTCAGACCTGCCTCCCACGTTGTCCGTCTGCATCTGCGTTTGCACTGTAGAGATGATAGGCAAGACTGTGTGGTGATCTCTTGTACTGGGGACCGACCCTACATCTCCAGCCCTGAGCCATGTTTCCTGACCTACCCCCCAAGATTACCTATACAGTTTCTTTAAGAAGTAGATGTGTTGGGATTCTGAGTGGTGATTTGGAAGAATGAAGGGGAAATGACTCAGCAGGTGAGAGTTCAAATCCCCAGCACCCATATGAAAAGCTGGGCGTGGCCCTGTTCTTACATCTCCAATCCCAGTTCTGTAGGGTGTGGAGACAGGAGGATTACTTGGGCTAGCTCCAGGTTCAGTGAGAGACCCTGTCTCTGGGGAATAGGGTGGAGAGTGACAGACAGGACACCTAGTGTCTTCCGGCCTCTGCACATGCAGCACACAAGAAAAGGGGAAGTTCTTATGCACTAGCTTTTTACATTTATAACATTGTAGTGCGACAGTTCACATGTTTTTATAAAAATTGGCTTTATAACCTTTGGACGGCTGGCTCCTGAGGGAGAAGTTGACTCATTTACTTTCCAAGTCTGTCTTTAAACTGCATAAGCACCCAGAGTCACTAAGTAAAGAAAGTTACTCAGACTGTAGGAACATAACCTTTTTATTGTTTTGCAACTCTGACAGTTTTGTGTCCCTCTAAAGGAGACAAGTTTGGAGCATTGTTGGTCCCTGTGAAGGAAAGGAGTGGGTAGGCACACCCAGGCACTTCCAGAACCAGGCCCCAGAGGTGGCCTGCTTCCTGCCACAGTCTGCATTATCCCTTTATGAAGTCTGAAACAACACATAGCAAAACAAATAAATTATTTTTCATCCCTCAAAAGCAAGTTCAAAGTTGAAGCTGCCGAGACTGGGATCCTGGATGGAGTACCTCCAAAGAGGTTCTGGCCAGTGGGACGTAAGAAGCACCCATTTGTCCACATCTCAGAATTCCAAGCTCTACTTAGACTTGCGACCTTGTTGTTTGGGCATCTCTCCATCTTCCAAATCCAGTTCTGTAGCAACTGACATGCAGAGGATCTGGAGGTACCGTGTGGTAGAGGCTACAAAAAGAAATCTGAGTTAAAACCAGAAACAGGTTCAGGGGGCTGAGTTCAGCAGCACCAAAGGGGGCTGGGCCTGAAACAAGCTAAGCCATATGGTTAGAAACAGGTACCACACCGGGCGGTGGTGGTGCACGCCTTTTACTCCCAGCACTCGGGAGGCAGAGGCAGGTGAATCTCTGAGTTCGAGGCCAGCCTGGTCTACAGGAGCTAGTTCCAGGACAGGCTCCAAAGCTACAGAGAAACCCTGTCTCGAAAAAAAAAAAAAAAAAGATACCAGTTGTTGTAAGGGGGACTTGGGAGCTTAGGTTTGCAGGAAATGGCAAACAAACAAAACCAGTCTATTGAGGTAGCTGAGCAACTGGGAGATCCAGAGCTTACCTACGATCCTGCGAAGGAAGAGAGGTCGCTTGTGCTCGGGGACCCTGACGATGAGGAAGTAGAAGGGCAAGCCTGAGAGGGCAATGGCTATGCCGATGAGGGAGTTGATGGTGTCACTGTAAAGTGGGACGGCCACCAGGAAGATGGTGCAGAGGCAGAAGACAATGGGGAAGAAAAGGCTGAGCTAGAGACAGAGAACAACCTGGAGTTAGCTCGGCATGCGCTTGGTTGTTGTTTGGAGGTGGTCTCCCTTTGTGGCCCAACCTAGCCTTAAACCCATGACCCTGCCTCAGCCTGAATACTAGGATTGTAGGCATGGGTTGCTACACCCAGCTCAGAATTGCTGACAGCCTAGATAATCCTAATCCCCTGAAGATGAAAACACTGAAAGGGCTGGAGATAGAACACAGTGGTATAGCACTTGCCGGACATAAGTACTCGGCCTCCTTTCTGTCGTCTGCATGCAGGCACCACCAATTCCTACCATTGTTTGTTGGTTATTTTAGGGCAGTGGGGTGAGACTGCTCAAGATCCAACCCAAGGCCTGTGCAAGACAGGATACACCACTGAGCTGGATCCCCAATCCTTGCTAGGTTGTTTGTGGGGTTGTTGGCTCACCGGCCTTTACATGCTACCAATGCCTAGCTCCCCAACCCTTGTGGGTTTTGCGCTTTCCTAGAGGCGTTGAGTTTTTTGTTTCTTTAATTCATATGGGTGTTCTGTTGCATGTATGTCTGTGCACCACATACATGTCTGGTACCAGAGGAAATGAGAAGATACTAGATCCCTTGAAACTGGAGTTACATTTGTGAGCCATCATGTGGGTACTGGGAATCGAGCCTGAATCCTCTTCAAGAATCAGTGCTCTTAACTACTGAGCCATCTCTCCAGCCCCTGTTGTTCATTTTTTAATGATTTATTTATTTTCATTTTATGTGTCTGAGTGTTTTGCCTGCACATATGTGTGCCTAGTGCCCACAGAGGATCCCCTAGAACTAGAATTACAGACAATTGTGAGTTGCCATAAGGGTGGTGGGAATCAAACCCAGGTACTTTGCAAAAGCATCAAGTACTCTTAACCTCTGAGCCACCTCTCCAGTTTAACCCTTGATTTTTTCATTGCAGATACATGCCACTATGCCTGACGTACAATAAACTCTTGTAAGAAGCCTGCAGCAGCAGTTCTAGCTGCACTAAATAGAACAAAGGTAGGGTAAGGGAAATGGATTACCTTGAGAGGGCGAGGCCGGTCAGGTTCCTTCCAGCGTAGATAAAGCTGACCCACGATGGAAAGCCCCACAAAGAACCAGTAGCTGAAGCTGTAGTAGTTAATGAGCTGGAAAATGTCCTCCACACACAAGTAGACCAGTGCCAAGATGCCCTGTTGATGCAAGTCCAAGTCAGTTCCTCTCAGGCCCTGGTTGTTCTAGGTGCTTTCTACCACGCTCAACCCCTCCCAGGCCCATCCCAGGCCACATCTTCACAGTCTCCATGTTTGCCTTCTGCTCCAAACCCTGCAGCACTCTTGGTACTTAATTCCTCCTCTATTAAAAGAAGCTTGCCTTTAGTCAGGTGGTGGGGGTGCGTGTCTTTAATCCCAGCACTAGGGAAGTAGAGGCAGGTGAGTCTCCTTGAATTCAAGGCCAGTCTAGTCTACTGGAGTTCCAGGGCAGCCAGGGCTACACAAAGAAACCCTGTCTGAAGTAGGGTGTGTGTGTGTGTGTGTGTGTGTGTGAGAGAGAGAGAGAGAGAGAGAGAGAGAGAGAGAGAGAGAGAGAGAG
>JABTXL010005809.1:1540711-1559979 GCA_025134845.1 Neodon shergylaensis | reverse complement strand
TGCCTTTAATCCTAGCTCTCAGGAGGCAGAGGCAGACTGGCTCACTCTGTGAGTCCAAAACCAGTCTGGTCTACAGAGTGAGTTCCAGGGCAGTAAGAACTGTTAGACAGGGCTAGAAAGATGGCTCAGAGGTTAGGAGCACTAGCTGCTCTTCCAGAGGACCTGGGTTCAATTCCCAGCACCCACATGGCAGCTCAAAACTGTAACTCCAGTTCCAGGGAATCTGATGCCTTTACACCAATGCACATAAAAATAAAACTAAATAAATTATAAGAAAAAAAGAATTTATGCAGAGAAACCCTGTTGGGTGGGGGACAGGGAGATACTTGCCTCTCATCTAAAATTTTAGTGTATTCATCACACCTTCACCAAGTTAACTCTAACAGTTCAAAGTCCACAGAAGTCTTGGGCAAACCCTCCCTGTAATGTCCCCAACTAACATGCCTAGTTCTATGACAAAATTCCACAAAGCTTTATTGCAGGACTTTGAGATGCTTCCTCCCTTACCTAAAGCCCATCTCGGCAACCCTGACCATCAAACTCCATCTTAAAATGCCCTCCTCCACAAATTTTTTTCTCAGCCAACTTCTGCCCTCCTGGAAGTGACCATTCTTCCCTTAAAGGGTGCATCACAGACCGTCATAGCAATTAATCGTTACAGAGTATCTGCGTGCCTTACTCCTTACCTTAGACCACAGGAGTTAGCACCTCTCACAGAAGTTTGAGGCTAGGAACTTCATCAGTGATTGGCACAATGCATCAATACTTTTTAGGTCAGAACCCCCTTTCTGGCTTCAAGAACCTAGAGTAGCTAAGTCTAGTACAACCACGTCTTCCCACAATCCGGCTCTCAGTGTCATCCCTGAGATCACTCACATTGAAGAGTAGAGAAGGTACCGGTGTGAACCGCTCAACATGAATCATACAGATGGCATCAGGGAGGTGGCCTTCTCTTGAGCCCACAAATAAAAGCCTGTTGAGGTAAAATAAGAGAGGCTGACCAAACTTTGGGACACATAGGGCAGCCTGGGTCACCTGTCAACTTAGCCTCCCTCTGCAATTCTTTCAAAAGGAGTTCAGTACTGAGCTTAGAAGTGGAAGCTGCTAATGGTAACAAGAAGAAAGGGACTGGGGAACACTGGCCACTGAAATCCCAGCACTAATGTTTGACTGTCTCCACCAAAGCTTTTCCTGATACCCACCCTGTCAGCAAAAGATGACAGTCCTACCTAGAAGCAGCCACAATGGAAGCATTGAGGCCACCAAAGCAGGATAATGCAACTGCCACTGGAATTGTCCAGTTGAATATTCCAAAAATCCGATCCGCAAAGGTCTAAGAGAAAGGAATAGAAGTTATTAGCAGATCCTAGAGGGGATGGAAATCCTGCACAGGCTCATGCCCAAATTCACCATCAGGAACCCAGTGCTTGCCACAGTGAAGGCAGCAGGCCTTGCAAGCCCGCTATCCTAAGTGTACTCCTATCAGGCTGTCTACTCCCTTTCCAGGACTGAAGCTGGAATATTCCAGAAGCCCACAACACACCCTCATCATGCTAGTGAAAATCCTTTACCACAGCAACAGCTTCACTCGCCAGAATGTCCTTCATGTCGAGCACACTGTAATAGGCCACGTTGGTCAAGAGGTAGATGATGGTGACAATGGGCATGGAAATGCCAATGGAGAGGGGCAGGTTCCTACAGCCAACCAAACAAAATGATACGTCAGTCCTACCATTTTATCCCCATCTCTCAGTCCACAGACTCTGCCACACAGTTCTCTCCAGGAATGCAAATGTCTGTGCTCCCCAGTTCCTTTGCTTTTGAGGTTGCCTGAAGTATTGGCGTAAGCGCTGAACTCTTAAAAACTAAAAAGGAGCCAGGTGGTGGTGGCCCACGCCTTTAATCCCAGCACTCAGGAGGCAGAGGCAGACAGATCTCTGTGATTTCTCAGCCAGCCTGGTCTACAAGAGCCAGTTCAAGACAGGCACCAAAGCTACAGCAAAACCCTGTCTCAGGAAAAAAAAAAAAAAAAAGAAACTAAAAAGTAGTAGGGGGAAGAAATACTCCCGTAGAAAAGTTATGCAGGAAAAAGTGATGCTGCATGAAGTGTTATTTGTAATCCCAACTGCTCTGGAGGCTGAGGTAGGGGGATCCCAAGTCGAAGACCTGTGTGGACAGTTTAGAGAGATTGTCTCAAAATAAAACAGGCTTGAGATGACTCAGTGGTTAAGAGCATTTGTTGCTCTTGCAGAAGACCTGGGTTCAATTCCTAGCACCCATATGGCAGAATTCCAGAAGAGCTGAACCCCTCTTCTGGCCTCTGATGCACTGGGTGTACATGCAGTGCACCCATGTATGCAGAACACACCCACACACAGCTCTTCACATAGAAGGGCTAAGGGTAGACTTGCTGGTAAAGAACTTGTCTGGCATGCCTGAGGTCCTGGGCTCAAGCTCCAGCGCCACCAAAAAGACAACGAAAGGCGGAATTGACCCAGAGCTGCCCCATGTCCCAGCATAACAACAGGAAGGTGGGCGTGGTCTGTTTCTATGACCAAGTGGCCAGGGTCAGGATTCAGTCTCTGAGCACTGGGAAGTGTGTCTTCAAACTGAGAGACAGAAGAAGACTGGAATCTCACATCTTCAGCAGAAAGACCTGATGGAGGTGGGTCTTGTATCTTATCTGTTGCTTTCATTGGTTAACTAATAAAGAAACTGCCTTGGCCCTCATAGGACAGAAAATTAGGTAGGTGGAGTAAACAGAACAGGATTCTGGGAGAAAGAAGCTGAGTCAGTGAGTCGCCATGATTCTCCCACTCCAGCCAGATGCAGGTTAAGATCTTTCCTGGTAAGCGCACCTCGTGGTGCTGCATAGATTATTAGAAATGGGTTAAGAGGCTAAAACTAATGAGCCAAGAAGCATTTAAATGAATACAGTTTCTGTGTAATTATTTCGGGTAAAGCTAGCCGTGCGGGAGCCAGGGCAGCCAGAACGCAGCCCCGCTGCTCTTATTACAACAGAGTGGCGCCCAGACGTGATAGACTAAATCCACTTAAAAACCTGAGAAGGCTTAAAAATAAGGGAGAGAGAGTTTAACACAGATTTTTGCTGTTTGTTGGTGGCGTGCTGTAGAGAGATTTCCTGATTCGGCAACAGCAACAGAAAAAAACTGCGTCATTTTAAATTGCGGCTTCCTGGGACTGTGCCGCCACTGCAAACTCTGGCTTTAAAGCATTTCGACGGCTTTTATGGGACTGGATGTTTCTGTTCCTGCTTGGGATAGGAAGGAGAGTGCTCTCCGCCTGCACCTGGGCAGACGGCAGAATCAGGCTTTGGCAGGCGGAAGACACGTACAGAGATGTGTTTTCAGACTGCGCAGTGCTCCGTGTGTCAGATTTGGCTGTAATTTGGATGAAAAGAATTTCTGTGCTGCACGCTCCGTCTCAGAATTAAAGTGCTGAGTGCCGCTCCTACCTGGCGGCCCCAGAGCTAGCACAAAATGGTACGTCCTCCATTTTGAAATTTTCCTGACTCAGCAGCAGAAAAAAACTGGCTGTTTTAAAATGCCAGCTTTCTGGGCTGTGCCGCCATTGCGATCTCTGTCTGGCTCCCGCGTGAGACAGAGCTTTTGAATGGAGCATTTGGAGTAAAATGTTACGGCTTGCTTGATGGCAATGTGGATTGCTGTATGCCTGGAACTGTGCTGTGGCTCAGAGGCACAAGCAGCTCCGCCATGCTACTGGTGAAATGTACAAGGATCAGAGGCACGAGCGGCTCCTCCATGTTGGACTGGGCGGAGCAAGCAGGCAGTACCTGTTTTTGACCTAGGAATATCACAGCTTAGATTCTTAAGCGCTTAACGATTTAAAAGCGCAAAACAAAGTGCTCCTGGATAGTAAAAAAATTACAGATTCACAATAAAACAGATTTCAGACATAAAAGACCTCTATGGGTCACAATGTTGGATGAATGTACGTAGGCTTGAGAGAGAAAAAAAATAGAGAGAATGAAGTTAATGCCCTTAAAAAAGGGGATAAAGTCTTTAAAGAGACAGAGTACAGATAGTTAAGAGATTAAAAGAAATAAAGAAAAATAAGCCACGTAAAAATGGAAAATTCACAGAGAGTCTGGATTCTTTGTATTATTGTGTTTTCTTTAAAATTTTTGACTGTGAAGGAGCTAAGTACAGAGAGACATTTCGTTACATGGGCTGCCAAGCTAAACCAGAATGGATATAAGGGTATTACGATTTCAAAATTTGGGTCTATGGATATGATGCTTTGGAGAGGGTCTTCTTTTGTTTTCACAGAGGACCAGACCCTGTGGATTTCTTCTATTCCAATATGGTATGATAGACCTCGCCCTCCTGAAAGGTTGCTGTGAACACCCTCAAAAAATTACTTCACTCAACTGCCAACTGAGATGACCCTGGCACACAGGTTATACCATGAAAGATCTGATTAACAGCGCCCCCATTCAGCAGGAAGCAGTTTGGAGAGAAAAAAACTGCGCCCATGTTCCCAAATATTGTTTATAAATGTGCTTTTACATTTAAAGGGGGATATGATATAGATATGAATAATTTGCATTGGTATGGATTTTAAGGTCAATTTTGTTATATGTATATGTATTTCTGATCTTGATTAAGATATTATGATTGTGTAGTTCATTTAAAATGTAATGTATAATTAGAAATATAGGTTGTTAATGGATAATCATCAATAATAGTCAAGCTTGTAGTCATGTTAGTTAGATTTTCTAGATATATAGAGATATATTTTAGTTAGATAGGCATTCTTCATATCTTTCAAAGACTGCAGAATATGGCATTTAAATGTTTTAATAACTTAGGGCTTTTCATGACAAGGAGACACGTCTGCTCCTGGCAGCACCAGCTACTTCAAGAGGAAGATGGGCATCGAAGAGGATCCTTATGGAGTTTGATAGCCATTTGGGCAAGGAACTGCTCTTGCCTGGACTGATGCATAAACTGGACACAAAGAACCCACAGAGAGAGGACTGCTGAACTTGCCTAAAGGTGAGATGGTCTTTCAGGGTTTCTGACTCATGAAAGAGTCTGCAAGACATTCTGCAGGACACAGCAGACAGTGACTGAACTGCCTTTAAAATTTCCTGCTTCATGGAAATGTCTCTGGATACCATGGGCCTATAGGCCGAAGATGGATGCCCCAACAGTACAGAGGAACTTTGGGTGACTGTCCAGGCAGCGAGATGTCTCTGTCATTTCTAGAGTTTTGGACTTCCTGTTTACTTAGGTATTATTATATCCTTCTGGAGTCTTTGATGGAGTTGAAGAAGAAATAGTTATAGTTTCCCTTAGTTATGATAAGAGATAAAATAGATATAAATATTGTAACTATAATTCTTACTTGATAACTGTTTTGTTATATGTAATTTTACTATGTTAAAGTTAAAGCCTTTCTTTTTTGTTTAAACAGAAAAAGGGGAAATGATGGAGGTGGGTCTTGTATCTTATCTGTTGCTTTCATTGGTTAACTAATAAAGAAACTGCCTTGGCCCTCATAGGACAGAAAATTAGGTAGGTGGAGTAAACAGAACAGGATTCTGGAAGAAAGAAGCTGAGTCAGTGAGTCGCCATGATTCTCCCACTCCAGCCAGATGCAGGTTAAGATCTTTCCTGGTAAGCGCACCTCGTGGTGCTGCATAGATTATTAGAAATGGGTTAAGAGGCTAAAACTAATGAGCCAAGAAGCATTTAAATGAATACAGTTTCTGTGTAATTATTTCGGGTAAAGCTAGCCATGCGGGAGCCAGGGCAGCCAGAACGCAGCCCCGCTGCTCTTATTACAACAAAGACCAGTGTGTGCACCCAAACCAGGATGTCATTTCAGAAAACACCAGGTACCATCCTAACTGACAGCCAAGAAAAAGACACAAAGACCCCTCCAGAGTGCCAAAAGATCACTGTCTATACAAATGCCCTTGACAATGAGACCGAACAAACCTGGGCTGCATCTGGTTTCTGGTAGTGGGAATTGAATCTAGGCTCAAGGACACATGCTAACAAATACTCTACGTGAGCTACAACCCAAGCCCTCTTTTTTTTGTTGTTGACAGGTTCTCAGTTAAGTTTCCCAGAGAGGCCTTGAATTCACTCTATACCTGACCTTTGAACTTGTTATGCTCCTGCCTCAGCCTCCAGAGTTACAAACTCTCCAGGGTTACAAACCTCCATGAGGCAGGATTGCAAATAATACAGCCATTCAGCTTCTGGCCAGTAGGTAGAAGCACCACTCCCTAGCCTCCACTTGGATCTAGTAGCCCTGCTCCTCCATAGCCAGCAAATGTGTACCAGAAAGGCTTTTTGTTTTTCAAAGTCAAAAGTTGATTGGTACGGGAACTGTTATAATTTAGGGAAATTATTTCCTGGCATATTTTAGTTTCTAGGATCATAATATTTTAAAGTCAGGAAAGGTCATGGAAATTCTATAATTCAACCCCTTAATTTTGTATTAAAGAAGTAGGCAGGGCTAAGGAAATGGCTCAGTTGATGAAGGTGCTTGCCTTGCAAGGAAGGCCTGAGTTTGAACTCAGAGCCCACAGGCAAATGTTAGGTGGGCTGTGGAGGATAGTAACCCCAGAATTAGGGAAATGGGGACAGGAGGAACTTCTGGGGTCCCATGGCCAGCCAGCCTAACCTCATTAGCAAGCTCCAAGCAAGCTCTGAAAGAGCCAATCTCCAAAGAAAACAAAGAAAGGTGGGGGCCTGGAGAAATGGTTCAGCAGTTAAGAACACATTCTGCTGGGCAGTGGTGGTACATGACTCCCAGCACTTGAGAGGTAGAGGCAGGCGGATCTCTGTGAGTTTGAGGCCAGCCTGGTCTGCAGAGTGAGTCCCAGGCTTCAAAGCTACAGAGAAACCCTGTCTCAAAAAAAAAAAAAAAAAAGAGGTCCTGGTCCTGTGAATGTTCATGGTGTGGTTCACGACTGCCCATAACTCTGGCCTCTTCTGACCTCTGGATGCTCCTCCACCAATGTGGTGCATACCCAAGCACTCAGGCACACAGATACATATGAGAATAAATATATATTTTAAGTAGACAGTACCTGAAGAATAATGCCCACGTGGTTTCCACAAGCATGTGTGCAGACACATACACAAAGAGAGTACCAGGCAAGCTGGGCATGGGCAGGAAGGTTACAAATTTGAGGCCAACCTGGACTACATGCATAGTGAGATGCTGTCACAGAAAGAAAAAAAACAAAGGAGACTTGGTAAAGAAAAATGGAAGGGCCAGTGTGGTGGTGCACACCTTTGATCTGCACTTGGGAGGCAGAAGCAACCAGATCTCTATGAGTTTGAGGCCAGGGTGGACTATCTACATAGTGAGTTGTAGGCCAGCCAGGACCACGCTGTGAGAGCTTATCTCAAAACAAAACAAAGAAAGAACATGGAACAGCAAGTACATGGCTGCAAAAAGTTAGGGCAGCTGTTGGACCTCTAACTAATAAAGGGAAGAAAGGGAAGACTGATTCCAAGACCTGAGGCTCCCAGTCCAGGGCTCTCTATTGTGCACGACTCTGAGGCAATGTGGAGCAATACCACCGGGGCGATCCAGGGAATGGCTGGAACGATTCCACACTGGCGGTGTGAACTGGGGCAAAGAGAAAGGCTCAGGAGGGAGGTGGAAGAAGGAAGTCTATAACCTGAAGTTAGCTGCTACTTAGGGATAAAGCGGAGTGGAGGTCTGAAGACAGATAAGGCATTGGGACACTATTCTCACAATGTTGCTCAAATCAGTTTACAAATTTGAGGGCAAAAGTAATCCTCTAGCTTCAGCCTTCTGAATAGCTTGGCAAGGACCTTGGGTGCTTCAAAGCAGATAGAAGCATGAATATAACCTGCTTTATTTAATGTAGAAATCAATCAATGTACAAACTTTTTCCAAAAAGATTACAAAGTATAGGCGGGCAAGCGCACCTCTTAGCCTAGCTACTACAATCATGGACAAGAACGTCTCTAGGTCTTGACTCGGTTAAAATCAGGCTGATGAAATGAATCCCAGAGTGGAGAAGGCATGAAGGCCTGCTTGGAGAAGCTCAGTCAGCCATGGCTCGCTGATCCGGAAGGGTGATGGGTGTACCTACCGTTCAGGATTCCTAATCTCTTCAGTGACATAGTTAAGGGTGTCCCAGCCCGAGTAGGAGAACAAAGCTGAGTAGAGCGCCAGGGCAATGTCACCCATTGCAAACGATGAACCCTCGAAGGAATTCTCGAAGTGACTCGTGGTTCCTAGAAGGTGAGAACAACGCAAGACAAGAGTTAATGGCCAATCCTGCGCAGGGGAGAAGGCATGTGGTGATATCAGCAGGTAATGTGCCCTGCCAGGGGACAACTGAGGGGCGGCAACAGAAGAGCCATCAGCACAGCTGCCGTTTGCAGAGAACCATGGCTGTGGTCTTGACAGGAAGAACTCTGGTGAGTCCAGGATAAGAAACTACCACAGAGCTGAGAGGGGCTAGCATGGGGTGTTCTGCTCTACACTGTAGGCTGCCTTGAGTCCTTGCCACTTTCTAACCCTAGACAGGGACAACACGGGAAGAGGCTGTCAGGATGCCCAGGTCAACAGAGTTGTAGGACAGGCTTCATACCTGGTAACCAGGTAGGGTGAGCACAAGGAGTGCATTTCTGACTGCTCACTTCCAAGGGCAGAAATGGCAGAGCAATAGCAGTAGGCCCAGCAAGCTGTAAAAGCCAATCCCTGGGGCGGGGCAAGCAGCCTCCTTGCCAAGGTCAGTTTCCTGTAGGAGGCAGCAGAGTAGAAGCTGAAGGACCAGCTTTGGAGTCAATCTGTGGGGCACACGTTTCAAGTGTTCTAATTTACCATTAGGGACTTGAGGAAGATCGTCCGGGTGATCTGTCTGGGGGCTTTGTTGTTTTGTTTTAAAATAGGGTTTCACCATGTACCCTGGCTGGTGTGGGCCTCAAACTCGGAGATCCATTCTACCTCTGACTGCTGGAATAATAAAGCACCCAGTTTTTTGTTTTTATTTTGAGATAGGGTCTTCTTTGTCTTAGGCTGGCCTCAAATTATCTATGTAGCTGAGGGTGATATTTAACTCCTGCTCCTCTGATTGCCACCTCATTCTGCCTGGCGTAAGACAGGTCATTCTGGGGCCTGTTTCCTCACCTATATAAAAGGAATAATAATAGTGCCTACCAAACACGGTATTTGGAGACTTAAATAAGACAAGTTATCAGCTCCTAATGTTAAAGTAAGGCCAAAGTTTTGTAGATCTGAGATCTACAGCTTGCCTAGCATGGCCCAAAACTCTGGGTTTGATCCCCAACACTCCAAAGAAAAAAGGAAAAAAAAAAAAGGAAATGTTTAAATAAAAACTAGTTGCTAGTTGGGATTGTTTTCCTTACCCTGGCAAAGTGTAACAATGCCTGCAATGATAACCGCAATCAGCGCCAACACTTTAGCATAGGTGAAAATGTCTTGGACCAGGGTTCCCCACTTGACATAGGCACAGTTAATGAAGGTTAAGAGACCTGAAAGAAAAAGAATACTGATGGTGACCTACCCTTCCCACCTGGAGGGCCTCAAACTCCAAAGCAACTTTTCCAGCACTAGACGTCAAGATGAACCCATCAAGAAGTCAGCTGTGTATCTGGGCTGTGCCTGTTCGCCCCCATTAACCTCAGTGTCATCACTGCAAGGCATTTGGTGAACACCTCCTCTTCCACAGCGACACTCCCAAACCCTAGTATCTCAAACTGGAGTCACAGAGCAAGGTGGCAAAATTCCTGGCCACAGATGAGGGAGGCACCTGGGAGTTGTACAGATTAGTGGTGTATTCTGGTCCTAGGCTCTTTAAAGTCAGTCTCTCCTTTCTATACACACGTGTACACACGTGTACACACACACACACACACACACAGGTCTAATACCCAACATCCTGGCTCTATGCTGTTGCTGTTAACGCTGACAAATCCTGCCGTAACTTATTCAGAATCTAGGCCAGCAGGTCAGCGTGCATGTCCAAGGACTAGGATGAAGACCAAACTTCCTGTTCCCTGCCCATCGACCCCACTATTTGTTTTGTGCTTGGTAAAATTCTTGCAGCTAAAAATGTCATGCCCAAATCCATGGGGTCCCCACAAAAGCCAACAAAAGAGACCGAGCCCCTTATGTAAAAGTAAAGAGCCTTTATTTTAATCAAGTTTGCAAACTCGGTCTCTCCGCATCTCCAACGTATTGGAATATCCAGAGAGCCCCAAGCTCAATTAGAATTGGGTTTTTATAGTAGTAAAGTGGGGGTGAGGGGTCTCTGAGGTTCAGGACCCCTGATTGGGCTGACATGTGTCTAGGGGTGTCCTGGTGAGGTGTGCTGGCAGGTGATCCTATCTACAGCGGTTGGAACGGCAGACATTTCCTTTGAATGGTCTGTCCTTGGGTGGGGGTCGGGTTATCTCAGCTTGTGGTTCTTTCCAGCTACCAGGTATTGCTTCAGGGTAAACTACTGAGACTCAGGCCTCATTTAAATTTATCTGTGGCCAGAGTCCCAGGTGATAAAGGTTGGAAGTAGAGAAGTTCCTTTGTGTGACCTGCCCAGACTTAGATTATCATGGCTGACCCCACAAAAACAAGTTCCTGTAGAAAAAGGGCAGGACACTTTTCCTGCCTGGACATTCCTCAAGCCCTTCTACCCGGATGAACTCAGAGAAGTTCACAGACCATCCTCAGAGGAAGTGTTTGTATCAGGGCATGACATCTCTCACAAAGGGTTATGGCGTATGAACATACACATTTCCCTAAAAAGAGCCAATCTCTTTCATCAAACGCTCAGAGTAGTGGCAGGGGGTTCAGCTCAGTGGTAGACAATGTGTTGAAATGCATGAAGCCCTAGGCTCAAATCTTTTCACCCGATAAATAAATAAATAAGAATCTCAGAAAAATTCATTAGCCCAAAAGTTACAATCCAATACTTTGGAAGAAATTCAAGAAGGGAAGCCCACGCATGCTGTGAGGCTGGCTGGCAGCCCAGGGCTTCTGGATCCGGAAGGAAGAAAGGGCAAACAATCCAGAGACAGGGAATCAATGCACAGCTTCTTCTAGCTCAGCAACCAGAAATCCCCCGCGGAGTACCTGACTGGCAAGTCTCCCCACCAAGGCTCTCAGAGAAAAGCTAGCCTTGCCGGTAAGAAAGAGGTCTTGTATGATCCAAGCCAGCAACACAATTAAAACAACAACAACAAAATAAACAAAAACAAACTTTCCAAGTCCAAGGGCAGTGGCTCAAGACTTTCAGCACTTAGAAGACTGAGACAGGAGGATTGCCTAATATTAGTTCCAAAGGAGAATCACTTCCCAAACCTGCAAAAAGCAGTCCAAATATCCGGAAATGAGCTCAACCTGAACCATAGGAGGATTTCTGGAGGTTAGATAAAAGCCAACATTCCTCGAGCACTTGTGAAGCCAGTGCAGTCCACCAAAAGAAGTCATTTCCTCCTACCTGTGGGACCTTATCAGCAGCATCCTAAGGCCTCCAGGCTCCCTCAGTATCACAGGTACCTGTCACACATTTCAAAGTCCACCCAAGTATCCTAACCCTTCTCACGTTTTCCCCTACACTAAATTCCCTCCAGTTCATGGGCTTCCCTCTCCCTTCAGCTAGTCGTACTTCTTTTTTTGTTGTTGTTGTTGTTGTTGTTTTTTTTGTTTGTTTTGGACTCAATAGAGTCTTTAATAGTCTCTCTGAAATTTTACAATTTAGGCCTCCATTTTCTGCCCTGCTCTTTTATTTATTTATTTTTATTAAAAATTTCCGCCTCCTCCCCTCCTCCTCCCCGCCTCCCTTTTCCCTTCCCCTCCCCCCACTCTCCACCCCACCCTGTACTTCTTATAACCCAACTATACTCGCTATGCTCTCTCCTCTATCTCTATCTCTCTCTCTCCTGCTTCTTTCACTGTTTTCTTATTCCTATCCCCTGCTATCTCTCTCTTCAGATAGCTCTGTCCATGTCCCACGTTCGGTCTACTTCTTCCTCTCTCTACTCTGGACCCCACACCCCTCATCTACAAGGAAAACCTTCCCCTTGACCACACCATGGAGCAGTCATGTTGTTAGTTTACATTCCTACAAATTTTAACTTGAGGCCAGCCTGGATTACATAGTGAATCTCAAGGCAGCCTGGGCTACAGAGACCTTGCCTCGGAAGGAAGGAAAGCAACCTTAAACCCTCAGGGTCCGCAGACTTCCTGTTTGTTAGCCCCTAGTTTCATTCTCATTTTAACCCAGAGGCCAGTGCACTAGGAAGCAGGGAAAATTAGCCATCTTCTATTCCAATCTCCTTCTAACTGGGGTGTGGGTGTGTGTGCACGCACACGTGAGTGCATACACATGTGTGCGCGCTTTAATGCAGGCACATATGCAAGCCAATGTCAGGTGTCTTCCACGATCACGTCTCCGCCTTATGTTTTGTTATAATTATTTTCATGTCACAGCACCCCATGGAGGTCAGAGGACAACTTGAGGGAGACAGTTATCTCCTTCCACTGTGAGGCACGTGGGGATCAAACTTGGGCTTGGTGGCAGGAGCCTTTACTGACTTAGCCAGCTTGCCAACTCTCCGCCCTCCTTTTCGGAGATATTCTTGCTGCACCAGGAGCGCATTGCCGTTTCCCCAACCACTGGGCAACCTGGCATTTTCAGCAGGTGCTGAGGATCTGAACTCAGGTCTCCTTGCTTGAACAGTAGGCACTCTGCCCGGTGAACCATCTCCCTGGGGGGCCCCCTTCTGCTTCCGTTCTATTAATCGCCTACATTGTTTTCTAATTTTACTGAGGGGCTTTCCAGCTCTATCAAATACATGTCTCTGTGCCTAATAGACATGACAACAAACAACCGAACCTTATCAGAAGGCTGAGCAAACATGTACCCATCTCCAGGTCAGCCCAGTGCTAAGTTAATAATTAAAGGCACAAGTGGACTGACTCCTCAGTAATCCCACAGAATGAAGCGCCTGTCTCTTGCCCTCCACCAGCCTGACACAGGTTGATCTTCCTCAGCCGTCACCCAGCCCTTCCTCCCCACTGGACTTCTACCCTCAGCTGCCTGGAGCAGGTCTCCCCACCCTGTGATCTCTAATCCTTACCTTCAGGCTCGGCTCTGACTTAGAAACACAACACAAACCGGGTTTCCTTAAGAAACACCAGCACATATGCCGTATGCCTGACCGGGAGAGTGGGAGGGATCCCCTAGGACTGGAACCACCCAGCAGAGATGAAGACATTCTACAATTAAACTTCTGTCCCTCCCAACGTGGCTAGCCAACTACTGAAGCAATGGTCTCCAAGAAGTTGGAATTTCCCTAGGAGTCTCATGCTGGGAGAAGAAAAAGGTTGAAGCCTGGTGCCAAAGGGAGGAAAATCTTGTCTCGCTCTAAAGGATTTCACACAGTTCTGATAACTTCTCAGACCACTTTGCAAGAGAGACTAGAGCTAAGACAATGGGGGTCCAGGATGGTGAACCACTTAGCTGTGTGTACCTCTTACCCTCTATGTAACTCTAAACCTCCTATTAGGATCTACTGAACCTCTTCACTTGTTTCCCTTCCCAGTGCAGCCATATGGAGTCAGTCTCCTCCCTCCATTTCCACTCTTACTGTGTCTCTTTGAGTGGCCTACGATGGACCAGAGTGGCCCAGCCTCGCTCTGTAAGGTTTCCAGGGCCCAGCGTCTTCCCCTAGCAACTCTGGTAACATAGCAAGTTCCTGGTTGGGCTGCAGAGTAACTATAGGTCACAGCATGGAACTGGAATAGATATAAGGGAATCGTTCTAGTTCACAGTCTGCAGTTCTACACCACAGGGCTCTTGGCTCAATTCCATTTGTGGACATAAGCACAGAAGAGTAGCAACAGACAACTCACTCCCCTTTCCTACAGCAACCCCTGCCATGAGAATGTGGAGCAGTGGTTCACAACCTTCCTAACGAGACCTTTTAATACAGTTCCTTCTGTTGTGGTGACCCCCCAACCATAAAATCATTCTATCGCTACATCATAACTGTAATTGTGCTATTGTTATGATCGCAATGTAAATACCTAATATGTAGGTATCTGATATGTGACCCATGTGACATGGTCATTCGACACCCCAGCCCACCCCCGCCGTGGGGGTCGTGACCCACAGGTTGAAAACCACTGATGTAGAGGTTGTTTATACTTTGATCCCTACTGCTTCATCCTTCTTGTTACGTCCATGTTCCCCGCTACCATGCTTTTGTTTCAGCCACAGACCCAGCGTCGTGCCCTGCTCTACTCTGTGGGAAGGGAGGCTTGGTCTGGATACTGTACAGAGAATGAGGCACTGAGAACTGCTGGCTTGCCCCTTCCACAGCTCCCTGCTTCCTCCAGAGCTCCTGGCCCTGGGAACAGGAAATGAATAAGGCAAGCCTCAGTGGCTGAGCAGGCTCTTTGTCCCCACCCGTAACAGATACAGCTGACCAGAGTCCCCAGAGCTCGGCCAAATGCATGGTTCTTGAAACAAAGCCCAACCTCCTGCCTAAGAGTCAGAGACACAAGAGGAAAAGTAGGGGTAGGATAACACAGATGTAACTACAAGTTAACCTCCAGACGGATGCCTGAACCTTCAACCTCTGGGAGTAATTCAGTCCCCACCCAGCACTGAGCCAAGTCCACGGGAGGATTGCCTAAAATGACCTTTAACCTTGACCCAGCTGCTTCTCCGACCCTGCTTTAACTTCAAGGGGAAAGCAGCTGCTGTACAGATGTTACTCCTGTAACCTGAAACCTGAAGAGGCACTCCAGGATAGGACATCCCAGCAGATACAAGGTCCCCAGGGAGGAGGCTGACTCTGCCACTGAGGTACAGAACCAGCACTAGAACAAACCAGAAATTCCCAGTTCAGGTTGTTTGGAAGAGGAACAAAGAGGGGCCTAGCAGTTAAGAGCACTTGCCGTTCTTGCCAAAGACCCCGGTCTGGTTCCCAGCGCCCACACAGCGACTCACAGCTACCCATAACTCCAGTTCTAGGGGATCATACACACTGTCCTGAGCTCTGCAGGTTCCTGCATGCAGGTGACACATACATACACTCAGGTATACATAAAATAGTTTGTACTCAAAAAGGAACAATGCCTTTAGCTGCCCTGATCAAGGCCCAGGTTTGTTCCAAATAGTCTAAAGTCCCACAAACACACTGTAAGTCCTTATCCTGTAGAGATTAACCCTGAAGTCTTTATAAATTAAATGTTAATGATGCCTTAGATAAGCCTCAGTAGTCTCAGGGCAGTGACGACAGTTCACGCTGTGCTGGAACCCCCCATGCTCATCCTGCCATTGCTCTGCGTTTGCAGTGATACGTGTCTCTCAGTAATAGAGAGGCGATGTCTAGCAAAGGATGCTCAAGGAGTCGATGCTTCTTTTTCCATTTTGTACATATTTTATAATCTTTATTAGGAAAGCAAACTGTTTCTTTTTCTAATCTGATAACGTGCACCATATGCCACAATTCCAGAACTTCTCTCTGGTCCTGCATCTGCCCTGGCCTGTTTTCCTCGGCACGACTTGTCCTTCACCATAGGCATTTATTTTCTTTAAAGTGTTTACTTCCTTACTTTTATATGTGTGTGTATGTATATGTATGTGTGTGTATGAGTGCCCCATTGTCTGCATGGACACCACACCAGAGCATGACCTGGGAAAGCGAGAGGCTTGACTTACAGGCAGATGCAAGCCACTCATTGTAGTGCAAACCAGGTCCCCTGCAAGAGCAGCAAGTGCTCTCCCCTGCCCTGATTTTCATACACAATTACAATAGCAGACCTGGTTGTACATGGTGGTGCGGGTCTTTAGTCCCACCGCTGGGGAGGCGGAGGCTGGTGAACCTCTGATTTTGAGGCCAGTCCAGTCTACATAGTGAGTTCCAGGCTAGTCAAGGCTACATAGTAAGACCCTGCTTCAAATTAGAGAGAGAGAAAGAGCACTTTAGAAAAAGTGTTGCAAATGGAACCCAAGAGTCCAAGAGTGTTGTTAGCCACCCTTCTCCTTAAGGTAGGAAGACACGCTTATGAGGCTGGCATCTTCACGCCCCTTCTAAGATATGGGCCACATCTCTTAACTCCCTGCATGCGGGCAGAGAACTGGGAGTACTCAGTGGAACTGTTCACTACACTAGTTAGAAAACAAAAAAAGAAGTAAAATCTCTAGGCAGGCCTCAGTATCTTGCCACAATCAAAGACTACAACTATGACCTCAACGGAGGGAGCAGGCACACCTTTTTATGGTAGAGCCTCATACAAACCTCTTTTCGGATCGTACACCCCAGTTCTAGCAAATCCATCCAATTATTGTCTTTCACTGTTGGACTCTAACCAGGTACCATAATGATTGCTAGCGTCTTCTTGGAGTAAAAAGTCAAAGATGCTTAGGGTAATTGTAGGTACAAGTCACCAGCTTCTTTCTGATTTACGGAGCAATTCCTCCAGCCTTATCCATCTTGCTGTGTAGCACCAGACAGCTTCGAAATACTCATGATTTGGAGCTAGGAGAGGGTTAGATGAGCAAGAGTGCTTGCCACGCATACCAGCATGAGGATCCGAGTTTGGGTCTCCAGCACCAACCTCAAAAGTCAGGCACAGTGTACTGCAACCATGCTGTGTGGGGCACAGCTAGGAGGGTCCCTGGGCTTCCAGTCGCCAGGTCCAGGTTCAGTGAGAGCGTGTTTGAAAAGAAGCAGGAAGTCATACAGAAGAAAATCTGCCATGGACAGGGCACGCATGCACACAGAACATGCTCACCTTTTCCCATCTTCACCCTGCTTCTCCTTGCCTCCAATTTCAGTTTAACGCTCCCTTAAACACATCTCTCCTACTGCATCTCGGCTTCTTAGGTAAAATCAAATATAAACATCTCTCTACCAAGCATGTGAACCTGCTCTATTCCCTGCCCCAACTCTGTCTGGCGGGAGGGTTTACAGTCAAGCACTGTGTGGGCTGCATCCTTTTTACAGAAGAGGGCATCGGATCCCCTGAGGCTAGCGTTGCGGGCTCTTGTGAGCAGTCTGACAAGAGAGCGGGAACCAAACTCTGGTCCTCTCCGAGAGCAGCAAGCACCCTTAACCACTGCGTCATCCTCTCTCCAGCCCCCTGCTCGGCACTCTTCATTCCTTCACAAGCACGCCCTTCAGCTGACAGGAAGAACAATGAACACTCCACAGATTCAGTTTGCTGTCGTGAGTGTCAGCGCGACCAGTGGCTTATTATTATTATTATTATTATTATTATTATTATTATTATTATTATTTGGCATCTTCTAATAGGTGGTATCTTTTCCCCATAGCAACCTGCAGAAGGATGGCAGTCCACAGGCTTAGCTGTCCTGAGCACAGTCCGCATCACACTGTGCAGAAACTACACATCCCTGTACTAGTCCAGCTGTACGTGGAGTCAGAGAGCGGACTCAGGAAAGCATCCATGCCCTACGTCTGGTATGGTCAGGCCTCCTGAACATTCTACATTGTTTTTCCAGAAGGCCTAACTTAAGCTATCTGGAAAAGCCTTGTCACTCTTTCTTCGTCTTTCTCCTTTCCTCTGTTAGATGCCTGTTTTTCTTGTTGTTGTTTATTTGTTTGCTTGTTTTGTTTTGTTTTTTGCTTTTCCCCTAATGCTACTTTGGATCTGGGGGCTGACCTCAAATTCACTTTCGTCTGGCTGCCTCCACCTCCCCAGTACTGAGATTACCGCTTGTACCACCATGCCTGGCTTAAGATCACATTTTTTTCTTTCTGGCTTTCTCACGTGATTTCCTCCCAGGTGCTAGTCCAGCTTCAGAAGAGTTTCACTGACTCAGGCCTCATAGGTGAAGAAGACACAAACACAAAATGACCATGGGTCACTGAATCAGACCCCTCCCTGTGTTCTTCCTGAAACTCAGTCAGCACTTTAGCCCCCAAGGCTCTGACATCTCTGAGGAAGCAAGCACAGAATTTGTACATCCCTTTCCAAAGCAACTAGAGGGCAAGCAAGACGAATCAGTGGGTAAAGGTGCCTGCACCCAACCAAGCCTGACAACCCAGATTTGATCCCCAGGACCAGAATGGTGGAAAGAGAACCAGATCCCACCCACAGTTTTCCCCTGGCCTTCACAGGTACACCCTGGCGCGTGTGCACACTCATGCACGCACGCGCACGGGCGCACACACACATACACGGTACATAAATAAAATGCAATTTTTTGAAAGTAGCCTGATCCTTAATATTTGCTGAGCTCTCCGTTCAGTTCAAATTCTCAGAAACCAGGCATGAGGCCTGTGCAGGCCTAAGAATCTCCTGCCACATGGAGGCTCTCGGAGTTCTGATTCAGGACGTCAGGACAGGGTTTCCCAGGGCAGTATGGTGATGGGGGGGGGGGCGGACACACCACACACACACACAACTACTTTGCTTTTCACTGAGGTAACCACCCAGCAAGATAATCACACACAGACCAGCTTGGAGCAGAGCATGCCTGACCTCTTGCTTACCTGGGGCCCCTCCATCCCTGCAGCACACTGCCATCACTGGACAAGCTCAGGTGCCACCCACAGCAATGAAGTCAGAACCTCTGCTGTCAAGTTGTTAAAGCTCCAGGTAGCCATGACAACACTGAGAACTACTCTTCCGCCTCCTGCAACGGGAGACTCCCAGCAGTGGTTTGGCTTCCTCAAGTCTTGTCTTCCCACAGACTCCCATCTTCTCTGACAGCTCAGATACTTCCAGGCAGGGAATCGGCAAGGAATGCTTTGGGGTTTGGGTTTTTTTAATTCTCTAGATGAGCTAAGAGTGGTGGCCTATGCCTTTAAGTAAGGCAGATCTCTATGAGTTTGAGGCTAGCCTGGTCTATATAGTGAGACCCTGTCTTAAAAAAAATAAAAATAAACCAAGGAGGCCACAGAGATGGCTCAACAGCTGTGAGCACTAGATCACTAGATGCTCTTTCAGAGAAACCAGGTTTGATTCCCAGCACCCACATGGTAATTCACAGCCATCTGTAGCTTCAATTCCAGGGAGTCCCATACCCTCTTCTGGTTTCCTTAGGCACCAGGCACGAACAGAGTGCACAGATACGCATGCAGGAAAAACACCCATACACACAAAATAAGCACTTTTTAAAATTCTCTGGATAATTCCCTTGTACAGTCAGGATTCAGGCCCACTGTCCCAAGGTCCTCTCTCAGCCTCCTCTAGAACATTCCCTTGGTACTTCTGAAGTGGAG
>JABTXL010005809.1:1504022-1540701 GCA_025134845.1 Neodon shergylaensis | reverse complement strand
AGAGGTTGTGAGTTTATTTCCCAGCACCCACATAGAGGCTCACAACCATCTACAATGAGATCTGGTGCCGTCTCCTGATGCGCAGGTGTACATGCAGGCAGAACACTGCATACATAATAAATAAATAAATCTTAAAAAAAAAAGCCGTATCAACCAAAGCCCTGGAACAGCTCTGCCCCTTCATTTCTGCTCCCAAATTCACATTGATCCTATACTAGAAATAACCCAAGACTCTGATGCCACCCTAATTGTTTTTTTAATATTTATTTATTTATTTATTATGCATACAATATTCTGTCTGTATGTATGCATGCCTTAAGGCCAGAAGAGGGCACCAGCTCTCATTACAGATGGTTATGAGCCACCATGTGGTTGCTGGGAATTGAACTCAGGACCTTTGGAAGAGCAGGCAATGCTCTTAACCACTGAGCCATCTCTCCAGCACGCCACCCTAATTGTTAAGGTAACTGTGGGACATGACCTCACCTCTAACTTAAGATGGCTCTTGGGAAAACCTTTCCAAAATAGGAAAGAAGGAATTCAAGGGGCAAAAGTCAGTCGGATGCCCCGCTGTCCCACCTCATTAGTCACAAGCTCATGAGATCAGTCATTCTAGTCAGGAAAAACTGCACACATGGTCAAAGATCTCAGACAGACACGCACAGAGATCCGAAGTCCTGCGCCAGTCAGCTCCTGGTGCCTGCCCGCCCTCCCCTCTGCCAGTCCACTTCCACAGAAGCCTCAGGCCTCAGCCCGACCCTCAAGAGTTCACAGCATGAAATGCCTTGTCTCAAAGGTGCTGAATCTCGAGTTCTATCTTCTGTATAGTCAGCAAACCAACATCTCCTAGAGCTCCTATTAGCACATACAGTTCAGTAGGGTCAAAAGTGAGGCACACAAAGACATTTGCCTGCTCCCCCAAAGAATGGTAGGTGCCCTGTCCACGGCCCTCAGCAAACGCTGCTGGATGACTGGGGCAGGAGGTGAACTAAAGTCATGTCCTGTTAACAAGAGGGGAAAAGCTAAACCAAAATAACTAGTTTGCAGTGAGCGACAATAGGCAGGAACAGCAGTGTCCAACCTTGCTAACGGTGGCCGGAGCATGCCAGCTCTGAGAAAGGGTCAGTCGGACAGGCACTGACTTCTGGATGCTCAGAAAGCTCTACCTCTGCCTCTTCTGCAGAACTGACAGAAGAAAAGCTTCAGCTTTCTTTTCCTCTTTTTTTTTTTTTTGGTTGTTGTTTGTTTATCAAGACAGGGTTTCTTTGTGTAGCCCTGACTGTCCTGGAACTTGCTCTGTAGACCAGGCTGACCTCAAACTTACAGAGATCCACCAGCCTCTGCCTCCAGAGAGCTGGAATTAAAGGCGTGTGCCACTATGCCCAGCTTTCCTCTTTGAAATTATTTTATTAGTTTACGTGTATGTGTGTTTCACCTGCATGTGCACCATGTGTGAACCTGATACACTAAGCAACAAGAAGAGGGCACCAGACCCCCGAGAACTGGAGTTACAGGCAGTCATAAGCCAGCATAAGAGTGCTGGGAATTGAACCTGGGTCTTCTGGAAGAACAGCCAGTGCTCTTAACCACTGATCCATCTCTCCAGCCCCCTCTGCTTTCTTTTCTGCTCTCTGGGATAGTACAAAATTAAAACTGTTTTTTAGGTTTTAAAAAGACAGAATGCAGAAAATAAAATTTTTAGACACTAAAAGAAGTAGGTGGTATGCCTTACTACCAAGTATGCTTCAGGCCTGTGTGTGTACACATGTTTTCTAATGTAGCCTGACAATAGATTTTAAGTTTAAATTATTCTTATTGCATTTACTTGCTAGGAGTGCATGCATAACACACATATTTAGGTTGAGGGCAACCTGCAGGAATTGGTTCTCTCTTTCCACCACATGGGTCACCATCAAACTCAAGTCATCAAGATCCAAGGCGAGCTCGTTCCTAAGCACTGAGCCTTCTTGAGATCCAGTTGTAAACTGGGCGGTGGTGGCGCACGCCTTTAATCCCAGCACTTGGGAGGCAGAGGCAGGCAGATCTCTATGAGTTCGAGGCCAGCCTGGTCTACAGAGCTAGTTCCAGGACAGGCTCCAAAGCCACAGAGAAAGCCTGTCTCGAAAAACAAAAAACAAAAAACAAAAAAAAAAAACAAGAAATCCAGTTGTATTGTCATTATCTTAGTGCTAAGAAAAATCACATCTTTCAGTCAGCAATCAGCCCTAAGTCTATGTCCCTTTCACCACACCATATTCTCCCTTTTGTACAAACATGTAGGCCTAGAGGAGGACTTCTATATGATGATGCAGACTGCACCTGCAGAGAACCACAGCAATCCACACAGCTCTGAGAAACCACAACAGCCACCCTCAGACGGAGCTGATTGGAAAAATAATCCTTTTTAGTAGCCTGAACTGGACTAAGCATTCAATGACTCAACACCCACTGTGCTTCAGACATTGCAAACCTGGCCTTCAGAGAAAAACAGAACACAGCCAATTCTAAGAACTGAGCGCCAGGAAAGTCCCTAAGAGCAAGCCTCCTGTCTGGGGCTGCAGGGATCGCTGCATAGAAGCTGCCGCTGCATGTGTCGGTATTCCTCCCAGAGCCAGCAGCATGTCACACTACCCTGAAGATGGAATCGGCAGTGGGGAAAGACACCCACTCACCCAAAAAGATCCCTAAGCAGTAAGCAGCAAGCAGCTTCAAGTTCTATCAGCCTTACCGGCCTGCGCCACAACAGTCCCACTGGAGGACTGCGCCTGACAAGGGCCAATAAGGAGCAGAAATTCGGTTTGCTGTTTTGAAATTATTGCTGTTTGAATGGGGAAAAGATGAAAATGCAGTTGAAATACTGGTCATGCCTCCAAGAGATAAGGGCCTTATTCTAAGAAGTGAAAACCCTAAACCAATACAGTTGGCTTAAGATTAAGCCCAGTCCTGCCTGACTCTTTGCCCTTAACCATTATGCATGGATTCCTCCGAAGGGAGGAGGCTATCTCTAGACCAACCCAAGAAGAGCGATTGCTAAGGGCACCCGAAGCCAGAGGAGGTCTCTACTCTTCCCACTGACGGCCTCCTTGCTTTCAGAGCCAATTCAGGTGTGGAAGCAAGGGGCTGACAACAGGTGTTACCTCTGGTGATTTCCAGGGACCATCCTGTCTCCACGTCCAGCACCAGGGTTACAGACTTGCACCTCAGCCAGCACTCAGCTTTTACAGGGGTGCTGGGGTCTCAAACTCAGACCCTCATGCTTGCAGGGCAAGCACTGTACCCGCTGAGCCATCTCTCGGCCTTTCCTGGCGAGCCAGGCTAGGTCCTTAGTCATGAAAGAGTTCTACTGATCAACCATACACCTAGCCTCTCCCTCGGCTGCACCCACCCCACGCAAAGCACACACACATTCACACAATTTACTGGGTGTGATGGTACACACCTTTAATCCCACCACTCAGGAGGCCGAGGCAGATAGGTCTCTATGATTTCTAGACCAGCCTGTTCTACATAGTAAGTTCCAGGCCAGCCAGTGAGAATCTGGAGCGAGACAGAAAGACAACAGAGACAGACTATCTTCATTCCCTCCCCTACGAGGCATGTCCCTTGTCCATCAGGCCAAAGTTTCCTTGAGCTCCTGCTTGGGATCTCTTCATTCCAAACGATATGGCCTTCCTTCTTCACGTTTCTTCCTGAAAGACTACTCTGAGTATGAACACACCAGCTGTCCTTATAGCACACTGCCCTTCCTCTGTGTCCCTCTTTCCCACACCACCATAGTGGCTTAGAATGGTTTCTGTATCCACCATGAGCTAAATAAAGACGGGCTGTTTAATGGACCTTTGCCTTCCCTAGGCATGGAACAGAAGCAAGCACACAGTATCACTGAGTAGTAGATGAACAGTTCTGAAATCCAGTTCCAGCCTCACCGCCTTGAAACCGCCTTAGGAGAAAGCCCACGTGAGACGACGTCACCACCGGGCTCCCTGTCACCCTCTCGTATCTAGTTCAGGCTCCTAGAGAATCGGACACTGCTGCTCCCTCGGCTGTTTCTCAAACCCCTCTCTCCCAGTGCCATCTCTCTGTCTCCCCTCTGGACAGGTGGTCCTGTGTCAGCACTCTGCCGAACAGTAGCATTCCTTAGACTCTCTTCTTTGTCCTCCCTTCCTACCACCTGGCCCAAGGTCATCTCGTCTGTGCCCTGGGTTATCTACAACAACATGATAACATTCCCAAAAGTATAATAGCAGCCAGCTACCGTGACCCCATAAACTAGCAGGGACTGGAGAGACTGCTCAGCAGTTATGAGTGCCTGCTGCTCTTTCCTAAGGACCAGAGCTCAGGTCCACTGGGCAGCTTACGACTGTTTGTAATACTAGCTCCATGGGACCCTACATCCTCTTCCAGCCTCTGAGTGTACCCAAACCCATGTAGCATACATTCACACAGAAAAACATACATAAATTAAAAAAAAATAAAGCTTTAAAAATAAAATCGCTACTGGATGATGCCTGGCACAGTATCTCAACATATTGAGAACTAATCCCATCAATTCTCTCGAAACTCCTCCTCCTCAAATACGTGATCAATATCAGCAGTCACCATTTGTCACCATCAGCCCCAGCCAATCAGATCTAACCAGACCCTTATCCCCAAACCATGATCTCATAATTCTAGTCCAAGCCACAGGATCAGCTAGCATACATAACTATCTCTCTGCTGTGACCTGTATACTTAAAAAAAATCACAGATTCAAAAGTACAGAGTTTCAGGCTGGAGAGATTGCTCTGTGATTAAGTACATGAGCTGCTCTTGTAGAAGACCCAAGTTTAGTTCCCAGCACCCTATCAAGAGGCTCACAGCCACCTGTGACTCTGCTTCCAGGGAGAACCAACACATTTGGCTTCCAACGGCACCTGCACGCCTGTGCACATACCCCACTACACACACACACACACACACATTTTTAAAATAAAATCTTAAATAAATAAACTAAAAACAAAAACTTTTCGTGATAAATTAAAGAGAGGCTGGAGAGCTGGCTCCTGCAGAGGAACTGGGTCTAGTTCCCAGCACCCACAGGGCAGCTCACAAACATCGGAAACTCCAGTTCCAGGGGAGTTTGACACACTCTCCTGGCCTCCCTGTATGTGTACCAAGCATGTACATGGTACACATACATACATGCAGGCACTCATATAAAATAAAAATAAACTACAGAAGTCAGGTATAATAGTGCATGTCCTTAATCTTAACACTTGAGAAGCAGAGGCAGGTATAGCTCTGTGAGTTCAAGGCCAGCCTGATCTACATAGATAGTTCCAGAACAGCCAGGGGCTACATAGAAAGATGCTGCCTGAAAAATGAAAATAAATAAATAAATACATACATACATATTAAGTTTTAAAGTATAAAAATAGGCCAGCACTCAGGAGGCAGAGTCAGGTAATCTCTGTGAATTCGAGGACAGCCAGAGAAACCCTGTCTCAAAAAACCAAATAAATAAATAAATAATAAAAATAGACAAAAAGCACCAGGCAGTGGTGGGGCTCACCTTTAACCCCAGCCCTCAGGAGGCAGAGGCAGGTGGATCACTGTGAGTTTGAGGCCAGCCTGATCTACAAGAGCTAGTTCCAGGACAGCTAGAGCTATTATATAGAGAAACTCCGTCTCGATAAAACAAAAACAAAACAAAACAAAATAGACAAAAGGAATTTATGGCCACTCTGCCGACTCCACAGAAGTACTTGAAGAATTCTTCAGACTGGAAGGAAAGTCAAATCCCTCCAAGGGCTACAGGAAATAAACTACACTAGAACAACAGAGAAAGAAAAAACAAAAGCTATGAACAAAATGGCAGAAATTGATAAACAACTTCCAATAATAACTGAATATTTGTGTTCTCTTCCCCAATCAAAAGAAAAAGACACTGACTGGGAGACTGGATGAAGAAACAGGAGCCATCTACTTACAGCCAAGACTCCCCTCACCACAAAAGACAAACACTACCGCAGGTGGAAGGCCTCGAGAAGATTCCCAAGCACATGGACCTAGTAAACAAGCGGCTGGAGCTGTTCTGATATCAGACAAATGGATTTCAAAGCAAAACTAGTGAGAAAGAATAAAGACAGCCCTTCATACTGATTAAAGGAACAATTAGCAACAGCACAGTACAGTTCTAAGGGTATGTGCCCCAAACACAGGTGTGCCAATTTCACAAAACAGGAACTAATGGAAGTTAGACACAGGTTAGCCCCAGCACAGCTGTAGTGGTAGACTTCAGCACCCCACCTCCAACAAATGACAAGTCACTCTGACCAAGACTAAGGAAATAAGCAGACATAAGCAGTGCTGTCTCTATGTGGATCCTAGCTTTGGGTTTCTGGATCTCTATGTTTAATCTGGAGTGTCTGTAGAGCTCAGGAGGCTAGAGCCCACAACAAGGGAGATGAAGAGCTCTTAAAGGATGAAGGGAGAGGAGGACACAGACGACTGAATGGAACGCTAGGGGTTAAACGTTTAAGCAGGACTTGGGGGGGTGTGCGGAGGACACAGGAGAGGAGGGGCTCGGGGGAGGGAGATTAATTCAAACTAAGAGTGTATGAAAATCCCTTACAGAAATCTACTATTTTATAATCTAGCTTAAAACTATAATATAGTAGGGCAGAGAGGTGGCTCAGTGATGAAAACCACTTACTACTCTTCCAGAGGACCCAAGTTCCATTCCCAGCACCCACATGGCAGCTCACAACCACCCATAATTCCAGTTCCAGAGGATCTGACACCTGCTTCTGGCCTCACAGGCATTGCATGTGTGTTACATAGAGTTACATGCAAGAAAACATGCATGTCACATAGACATACACACAAGCAAAACACCCATAAAATGTAAAAATAAAACGGTTTTAATACTTATTTTTTTTAGAGAAAGGGAATTTGAACACAATAACCCTGCACAGGTGAATAATGCTTACCCCAGAAGACATGGGTTTTTAAATAAAAATCTCAGTTCCAGGCACGGAATACATTCTTATAAGTCACCACTTAAGGAGGCCCCAGAAGCTTCGAAACAACACAGGCTATTGCTATTGCTCTTGATCACCCAATGGATAAGACCCTATTACTGTAGATACAATACACATTGGTTACAGGACATAAAAATCTCACGCTGGAACTGACCCCAAAACTTCCTCCTTCTGGTTAGCTTTGATAGTGCTGGAAGGTGCTATGCAGGCCAGTGGGAGAAAAAAAAAAGCCTTCAATGGTATTACTCAGTGGTGAGCCCTGAATACTCTAAAACCGCTGGTGCAATAGTGGCACAAAGGTTATGAAGGTAACCTACTGCTTTATGATTGAATCTGATGCTGCTGCACAGGAAGGATCTCTTGTCTGGTACTATGAACCTAGTCAAAAGCCCACAGCTGAGGTGGTCACAGGCCCTCAAGTGGAACCTACTACTGTTGTCTTACTAAATGGTCAGAGTGCTGAAAACAGGTGACTAATGAGGACTCATTTTTAAATGAGATAGCTGCATCAATCCCTCTCCCCAAGGTCAAAGGAATACCAAGGAAGAGGGGGCAGGAAGAATGGAAGAGTTGGAGGTGGAAGATAAGGCTGTGAGATGCTGTCTTCTGGTCACGACCTGGACACTGTTCTCATGAGCTCCCTGCAGCTGTGGCTACCTGCACAAGCTCCATCCACCCGACAGACAACACTAACTGGACTCCCTAGCTTACAGAAAAGAGAGAGGGGAGAAGAAGGGGAAGCAATGAAGGGAGGACAAAGACGTGTGTTCCCGAGGGGAGAGAGGGCTGGGGTTAGACGGGATCAGACACATTGCTTACACAGATGAAACTGTCAAGGAATTAATTAAAGATATTTCATCTAAAAACACTAACAAAGGTTGGAGAAATGGCTCAGTGGCTAAGAGCATGTGTTGCTTTTGCAGAAGACCCAGGTTCAATTCCTAGCATCCTTATGCTAGTTCACAACTGTCTGTAACATCAGGTCCCAGAGGATACGATGTCTTTTTCTGGCTTCCTTGGGCACCAGGTACACACTAGTTATTGTTCACTCCTAAAAAAAAATAAAAGAAACCAGTTGTGGTAATTCAGCACTCCAAAAGCAGAGAAAGGCAGATCTTCGAGTTCCAGGTCAGCCAGGACTATACAGTGAGAGCCTGCCTCCAAAATAAAAACAAACAAGCAGAAGTTGTTTACATATATGAAATTGTAGAATAACTAATAAAAGACACTGCAAAACCCTCACTGGCTGCACTAATTATAACCTCTAAACTGTTCTCAGAGCCATCATTTCTGTCCATCCAAGTGCCATTTCCCTAGTGCAGGTTCTCTCTCTCTCTCTCTCTCTCTCTCTCTCTCTCTCTCTCTCTCTCTCGTACTTGGGTGTTTTTTCTGCTGGCATATCTGTACCACATGCATGCCTGGTGCCTGTGGAGTCAGATACCCTGGATACTAGGTCTGAGTCACCGGAGGTGCTAGGACTAGAACCCATGTCCTCTACAGGAGTTTGTAACTACTGAGCCATCTCTCCAGCCCCTGAAAGAGCTTCCTAATGGTATGTGTAATGAGCATGAAAGCAGCTTCCTCTGAATGAATGAATAAAGGGGAATCTGTAGTGTAGATAAAGCAGGAAATTTATAGAATAAGAATGAATGTAACTTGGTGTAATGTAAAGCATTTCTTCTTGTGTGTGGTATGGAAAATTACTAAGGTGAAATATTAAGAGAAACATTTGCCCACTTGAAGGCTGCCACACCCATCTGGCCCTGCCAGATGTGGGGGGCTGCACCCAGCAACCATGGTAACGAAATAATCTTGCCACACAAGAGGGACCCCCACCCTCCTGTGGCCAGTCGGTACTGATAACCTAGGACATCTGGTTATCGGAAGTATCAAACGGAGGGCAATTTTGAACTGACTTAAAAGAGGTGGCTGAAGCAGGACGGTTATCTCACTTCTCACAATGGCTCTGGCACCAGGCCTCCGTGGAAAGAGAGATCCTCCTAGCCTGCCTCCCGAAAAGCAGCAATATTGAATGCCTTGCCTAAACATTTAATGCTCTGTCTCCCGAGCACAGAGCTTTGTCTCCCAAAAACAGACATTTAACGCCTTGCATCCTGAATGCAAATCCTCATTCCCTGAGAGTGGACATTGAAGGTCTGTCTCCCGAGAACAGACTAGATACTCTGCCTTTCAGAATGCTTTGCCATCCCGAAAGCAAAGCTTCGTCTTCTGAGCAGACAGAACGCTTTGCCATCCCGAGAGCAAAGCCTCATCTTCGAGAGTAGAGAACTAAAAGCCTTGTCTCCTGAGACTCGGTCACCCGAAAGCCGAGTCCATGGCCCTACCAGTTACCAGCCTGGAACATCAGGACCTTATCTCCCGAGCGCAGACGATGGGGTCAAGAGTTGATCTTCGCTACCCAGCCCCCAGTGCGGACAAGAGCCCAGCCTGAAGAAATTCAAAAAGCCCCTTTTAAGCCAGGGAATATCAGGTCGTATGATGCTACTTTATGTGTGTATGAGAGGTTAAGAGAAGAGCATAGATGTGTTAATACATATGTTAGTGTGTGAAATGTTAAGAGATATTTTATGGATAATTGATAAGATTAGGAAATAATTAATGGATAAGCTAAGGTTAAGAAGCGTTTTATAGATAAGTAATGGATAAGTTGTATTAAGGTTAAGAGGTGTTTTATGAATAAGTGATAAGTTAGATTAAGGTTATGAATTGGTTTTATGTATTAGGTTTGGTAGGATTAATAATTGTGATATTGAAGTGCCTGTGTGTTGCCCATTATCAATCCCCCATACCTATTGAGATTGTAACCCCCATTGATGCATTGGATATTGAAGTTGCTAGTAAAGAATAATTATAAAAACAATTCTCTTGCTTGGTCTGGTTACTCATCACTCTCTGGGGAGAAGGGCACAGAGTCCTCATAGATATTGCTCGAAAAGAACCTGGAGCTGAAGTCCCCCAGCTCGTAACAGTCTGTCTGCCAATGGCCTTGCCCTTGTTCCAGTCCAGCTATATTGGTCCCGTTTAAGGTTTTTGAGACAGGGTTTCTCTGTACCTTTAGAGCCTGTCCTGGAACTATAGAGCCTACCTGGAACTATAGAGCCTACCTGGAACTAGCTCTGTAGACCAGGCTGGCCTCAAACTCTGAGATCCGCCTGCCTCTGCCTCCTGAGTGCTGGGATTAAAGGTGTGCGCCACCAGATTATTGGTCCCATTTAATCCTTGCCCATCCCCATGCTTCAGGGTAACTTTGACCCCTCAGGAAGGTACAGCTCAAGTTCCAGCCCTGTGCTTTGTTTGCTCCTTTCTATCCCAAGGTCTCCTATAAACACCCATACCCTGCACTTTTTCTCACCCGTGTGTCTTTCTATTGCCTTTCCCGGTGTCTAGAAAATCACACCTCCTTTTTCAAAAGGTTTAATGAGTACCTAGAAGAAGAAAGCACTAGAGAGCCAACAATAACCAATATAAAGATCTTATTCCCATAATGTTTGCATTGTAGAGGAAAAAGCAGACAATAAACAATAAATCTTTGATGCTTGGTGATAATGAGTGCCACAGAGAAAAATGAAACAGGGAGCTGGGGTGTGGCTCAGTAGGAAAGTGCTTGCCTGGCATGGATCCCAGGCCTGCAAAACAAAACAACAAAAAGACGAGAAGGAGGTACAGAAAGAAAAGAGGGACCCAGCGAGATGGCTCCGCGGATAAAGGCCTCTCTCTCCAGGCCTAATGACCTGAGTTTGACCCCTAGAATTCACATGATGGAAGGAGAGAGAGAACTTATTCCTGCACATTGTCCTCTGACCTCCACACATGTGCTATGGCGTGTGTGTACATACACACACAACATCAATAAGTGCAATCTTTAATTTTTTTAGGGAGGGGCTAGAGAGACGGTTCAGTGATTAGGCACACTTGGTGCTCTTGTAGACTTGGCATTCAATTGGACCCACTCACATGGCAGCTCATACAGCAGCCTGTAACTCAAGTACCAAGAAGTCTGATGTGTTTTGGTATACCCTCTGAGTGTACCTGCACACACTTGGCATTCACACCACACACACACACACCTCAGTGGATAAGGCTCAGTGGATAAGAGTACCCAGGCTCAATTCCCAAGAGCCACATGGCAGCTCACAGCTCAAGTTCCAGGGGATCTGACACCCTCACATCAATGCACATAAAATTAAATAAATTTTTTTTAAAAAAAGAGTTGTTGTGTCATGCTGTCTCCTCACAGCAAAAGAAACCGAATCCAACAGGCTCACCACTGTAACTAACACCTGATGCATCTATTTCTTTTGAAAGCAAACATGACTCAGCTCCCCAGAAAATGACCCAACTCTGGGTCATAGTGACCCATAAGGCATTGCATATAGAAATAAGACAGGATAAAAGACTGGGGGAATGAAGGGGAAATGAGACAGAAGCAGCCCTCACTCCCGAGTCTGGTTGAGATCCCTCACCAGCTGAAGGTTGAGAATTTTGACACGACTGAGAAAATTGGCCACAAAGATTACCTAAAGGAACAATATTCCTTCCAAACAGAAATAATTCAAATGTTAAAATAAAACTGGACCATGCTTACACAATCTTTTAATTTAACCTCTTTCTTTACCCAGATGCAAACCTGTCATTTTTTGAGGATCTCACTAATAAGATTATTCACCTTGTTTATAACCAAACACACTTCTTAGCTCCCTTGTAAGTCATGAACCACCCTATGATCTCATTTTCCAAAAAGGAGGGGGAAGTTCTTGGCAACTCTTTGAACCACGTAACTTCAGAAACCATGCAAATTATATAAATGGATACTGTTGAGAGCCCAAGAGCAAACTCTTCTGGAGAGGCCTGCCTACATCTGGGTAAATAACCCCTTTTCCTGAGCATCCCTCCCTCCCTGCAAGGGTCACGCTCAAACCTATGTTAAAACCTTTAGAACCTCCAACTTTGAGGGGAGGGGGCTGGAGCAATGGCTCAGCTGTTAAGAGCACTGGCTGCTCTTGCAGAAGACCCAGGTTCGATTCCCAGCACCCACAACTACCTTCAACCACTTTCAAGTCATTTTCTTGACTCTGTGGGTACCAGGCAAGCAAGTTGTGCACTTTACATACATGCAGACAAAATGCTCATACACATAAAATTAAAAAATAAATAAATTTAGACAGGAGAGATGGCTAAGTGGCTAAGGGCACTTGCTGCTCAATTTATAAGGATCAGAGTTCAGATCCCAGAACCTACATCAGTTGACTCACAAACACCTCTAACTCCAACTTCAAGGTATCTGACACCTTCTTCTGGTTTCTATGGGTACCTGCACACACATCTGTGTGCACAGATTTACACACACACATATACATAGACACACACAAATAGATAAATAAACAAACGAATGAAAGAGTGAATGAAATCTTTAAAAAGAAAAGAAACTCCAACTTTCAGGCTGGGGAGAGGACTCAGGGACTAGAGTGTGTGCTGGACTTGCAGGGACCTAAGTGTTATGCCCAGTACCACTTCAGGTGCCTCACAACCACCTATAAGTCCAGGTCTACAAGGATCCAATGCCTTTGGCCTGTTTGGGGACCTGCATGCACACACACCTATCCACATATGTAAACGTACATGCACATAATTAAAAAGAAAATAAATCTTTAGAAACATATTATTATTATATAGTGAAGAACCAAATACACACACCTTTAATTCCAGAACTCTCGAGGCTGAGGCAAGTGCACTTCTATGAGTTTGTTTGTGCCTGGTCTACATTTTTTTTTTTAATTCCGTATTCCAAGCATGGTGTCACATCCTTAATCTCAACACTCAGGATACAGAGGCAGGTGGGTCTCAGTGAAAGAGAGACTAAGATGTGCGTGTATATCTAAATATGTTTGTGTATATGTGTATGTATGTATACACAAGAAACGCCAGCTTTGCGGCATACTGACCCATACTGAATTACTTTCCACGATGAAGCTGAGAGTCCTGGCTTCACCTGAGTGGAACTCTGCAAAGAACTCTCAGGTTGCTGCAGCTGCAGTGTGGATCTGGGCTTTCTCACTCCTGCTGTTGTCAACAGAAGAACTGTAGGAGCCCAGCACAAGCCTGGAAGCCTCTACTCTGGTGTCCCCACCACGCTGACCTGTTCACGTTCAAGCCCCTTGTTTGCTTCTGAGATCTCCCGTCTCATTAAAGAAATCCCAGCAGTTTATCCAACCCCGCACCTCTGTCCCTAAGACCATTCGGTACTCTCCATGGGGACTCAGGTTTCTTTTTTTTTTTTTAATTTTATTTCTTTTATTTTATGTGCCTTGTGTTTCACCTGTATGTATGCTTGTATGAGGTTTCCAGATCTTAGAGTTACAGACAGTTGTTAGCTGCCATGTGGGTGCTGGGAATTGAACCTGGGTCCTCCGGAAGAGCAGTCAGTGAACTCTGAGTCCCAGGACTCAGGTTTCTAGTGCTAAACCTTTCTCCCCATCTTCTGTCTCACTCACATTCTTTTCAAAAACACTCTTCACATAGCTACCAGAGTTCTCCTTGGAGCCAACTGCATTTGTTTTAGTGCCTCCCACCTCCTTCAGCTTCACAGGCTGCGAGAAACCAAAAGCTCCCTTACAGCTGAGATTGAGCCCATATTAGGCAGAACCATCTTCACCCTGGGCCATCTCCTTGACCAGCCCACATTCCAACCACCTAGGATTCTCTGAACATTCCACAAGCTGCAAATGCGGTTTTCTCTGAGAAGCTGTGTAGTGCTCAGACTTGTGTCTGAACTAAGCATGATTGTTCTCTGAAAAGCCTTCCTAAGTTCTCCTCCCACAGAACGTTCTGCCAGGAACGGTAAACACTTGTAATAACCAGCAATCAGGAGAGCAGCCTGGGCTATATAGGGAAACCATTTCAAAGCAAAAAGCAAAGCTCCAGTTGTCTTACTGGCGTCTCTCATGCCTGCCACCACACTTCCAATACATGGCATGCTATATGACAGCATCTGTCTCCCTCCTGCCATAAGAGTTCTTAGATGGAAAGGGATAGGCGCCATTATCCTTTCCCAATACCAAATAAAATATCTAGCACATAGTATGCCTACATCATGCTTTCTGAAGAAGAGAATGGATGAGAGCTGTGTATTAAAGCCTTTCTTGTGTTACGCATGAAGATTTAGCTTGAGTCCTCACATAGGCTAACCAAAATGTCCTTCCAGGCCTCTGCTATGGGATAATCCATTTGTATACTGTGAAGATTTGTCACTTGAATTGGTTTAATAAAATGCTGACTGGCCAGTAGCCAGGGAGGAAGTATAGGCAAGGCAACCAAGCTAAGGATGCTGGGATGAGGAAGGGCAAAACCAAGGGAAACACCAGCAGACACAGAGGACACACAATGTAAAGAAAACAAAGTAACAAGCCATGAGCCATGTGGTAGAAGGTAGATAAGAATCATGGGTTAATTTAAATGTAAGAGCTAGTTAGTAACAAGCCTGAGCTATTAGCCAAGCATTTTGCAATTAATATAAGCCTCAGTGTGTTTATTTGGGAGCTGTTGGGACAGGAACTTCTGACAAAAGGCCTCAGCAACTTACTTGCACTATGAGCTTATGTAACAGTGACTGAAGAACTGACACCATGAATCATGTCAGTAAATTCTTACTCTCTGCCCTTCTGAACCATCTTCCCAATCTCTATCTCTTGCTGAACAAAGTCCAGCTGCCATGCCCACTCCTCCCCCCATCTGCCAAGGCAAACTGATCTTCAGTTTCTAGCCTGAGTCCCTTCCTTTTCCATCTCCCTCTCAAAGAAACAGTTTCTGTCTCTCTCCTCTCCCAACTTCTCCCCTTCCTCCTCTCTCTCTCTCTCTCTCTCTCTCTCTCTCTCTCTCCTCTTCTCCCCTTCTCCCCTTTCCCTTTCATAACCCACTAAATAAATATCCAACCTCACTCTGCATGGCGTGCCTATTCATGTCTCTGTCTCTTGCCTGCTGCGTGGCTCCCTGCCCAGAACCAGCCGTCTTCAGAGACCTGTGGTGTGGTCTCATGGTATGCCTATCCAAGTGTCTCTCCTCGTGTCCCACCACGCGGCTCCCTGCCTGGGACTGGCTGTTCTCAGGACCCTCTGCCTGCTGCCTGCTGCCTGCTGCCTGCTACCACTTCGGGGACCTCTGGTGTGGTCTCATGGCGCACTGCCCACTGCCACTTCGGGGACCTGTAGCATGATTTCAGGACCCACTGCCTGCTACCTGCCACGTCAGAGACCAGCCACATGCTCTTGGGACCCGCTGCCTGCCACTACTTTGGCCACCACTTCAGGGACCTGCAGCATGGTCTCATGGCCCGCTGCCCACTGCAGCCACTTGGGGATCCGCAACATTTTACTTTTACCATAACGCTACCTATGTAGTATCTCATGGATGGGACCAAACTGCAGGAAAAGTCAATGCCTACAAATACCTGACAGTAGCTTCAATCATAATAAAAATCAATACCTTACACTTGAGTTCAATGTATGGCTTTCATTGAATCTTTCTTACAGATGGGTTCTGCTTTTGTTTGTTTAGAGACAAAATATCACTCACTGTGTACCCTTGGTTGGCTTAGAACTCACTGACCAGATTGGCCTTGAACTCACAGTTCACCTGCAAGAGCCTCCAGAGTGCTAGGATTAAAGGCACACCCTGTTTGTTTTGGGTTTTTTTGCTTTGTTTGGTTGGTTGGTTTGGTTTGGTTTTTGGTTTGTTTGGTTTTGAGACAGGGTCTTGTTAGGTAGTCTGGGCTGACCTGGAACTCATGAAACATCCACTTTCACCTTCCAAATGTTGAACTGGGAGACAGGTGCCGCGTGTCCAGCTGTTTTTTTTACCAAATGTCTGAAATATGTTATCGGGAATCCATGGGCTCAAGTAGTCATCCTGTCTCTGTGTGTGGAGTAGTGACGTCACAGCAGCTGGAGTCCCTGACACTCAGTTCCTTCTCACCTTGTACCGGAGGTAAAGTCACTTCCCCTTATACTGTGAAGCTCAGCCTCAAACACGCGTGGATCACACTCTTCACTCTACAGGGTAGTCTTAAAAGCATGCCCTGAACCCACATGCAAACCTGTGCCTTTTACTCACTGGGGAAGTCCAAAGATTCTTCGTAACTGTGGCTGCTTTGCATGTTTTCTTGTGCATGCACGTGTGCGTGCGGGTGTTCAAGGGTTTGAGTACATTTCTATTCCTAGATTAGAAACAGCAAATTAGAGGGGGGTGACTGACAGATGGGGTGACAGATGTAGGTGGGCATAATGCCAAAATCAAGGAATGACAGGCAGCTGTCACAGACGGCACAAACAGGAGAGACTAAAACCCAGAGGACTAAAGTCAAGCCAGCAGTCGGTAGCCACTAAGGAAGCAAATGTTCTTCCCTATCAAGGGGCCTAAGAAGACCTCACAGTTTCAGGAAAAAAAAAATTGAGATGTGTTTAGGATCACCCTTCGTTATTTAGCAAGACCCTGTCTTGAAAATAAGGGAGGGAAGAGGGGGAGAGGCTGCGCAATAATAGCCCTGAGTCATCAAAAGAAATGTCAAATTACAAAGGCAAGCAAATGCACCACTGGTTTTAAGGAGATGTCAGCAAAAGTGGTTAAAAATAATAGCGGCCTGGTGCTTACAGTGATGCAGTCACCTTAAAAATATCACTTACAAGAATAACCCTCTCTACACAAGCCACGGTACTTCATACCACATTCGAGGAGCCCGAGACCAACAAATATGGAAAGGGATTTCATCAGTCAGTGAGCTACCAGATCACATGAAAGCGACACAAGAGAAACCACAGGTCACATCTGAGACCTCGGGGAAAGGCTTCCTTCCCCAAGAGGACCAACATCCCTATGCAGAGATCAGTGTCAGCCACAAACATGGGTGTGTAAATCGCAAGAAACTGTCCTTTGTAAAGCAGGGGAATGGAAGAAGCTGGGGAACAAGAGCAATGAAGAAAGAGGAAGAGAAGAGAAAATAAGAGTTGGGTTTTTGCTAATTGTCAGCCCAGGGAACCGCTGCACTGGTGTAAAACTCCCGCACACGCTGGGCTGTGCGCTGCTGCTGCTGCTGCTGCTGCTGCTGCTGCTGCTGCTGCTGCATAAACGGACAGAATGTCTACACTTCACAGCTGGGAATCAGAGCAATCTCCAAGGTCTTAGGCTCACCCAGGCTGAAACAGGAGCTAGAAGCAAGGGACGAGGGCAGCGGCTCTCAACCTTCCTGATGCTGCGACCCTTAAATATAGTTCCTCATGTTGTGGTGACCCCCAGCCATAAAATTATTTCTTTGCTTTCAGATCAAGATGTGAGCTCTCAGGTTTCCCTGCCACCATGCCTTTGCTCGGCCATCATGGACGGCAATTATCTGAAATCGTAAGTCCAATGAAATACTTTCATTTATACTTTGCCTTGGTCACAGTGTCTTGACAACACAACAGAAAAAAAGCTGATGTGATTTGTTAATCTGCAGTAAGTCTTCAGGAGTCAGTTCAAGGCTATATCCATCTAGCAGAATAATAATAGTAGGGCCACCCCAAGGCCATTGACCTATCCAGTCACAGGTCATGGCCCTGATAATAGTGCCATGGTGCCATGGGATGGGTTTTTTTTTAATGTGAATGAGTGCTTTGATGTATGTCTGTATATAGCATGTGTGTCTGCTGCCCATGTAGGTCAGGAGAAGGCCTCAGATCCGCTAGAATTGAAGTTAAAGACTGTTGTTTGTTGAGCATCCATGTGTGTTCTGGGAATCAAGCCTGGGTCCACCAGAAGATCAGCAAATACTCTGACCTGCTGAGCCATCTCTCTGGTCCCATAGATCAGGCTTAAATTCAATCAGAAGGCAGCTGGTTATTCCTATAACAGTCGTGCCACTATTGTACCATGGGCTTAACTTGCCAGACAGATTGTTACTGTAGCTCTCAGGTTCGTAGCTGGGTAAGATTGACCATTATTTCTCCCCTCCAGGAGTATGCCATACACCTTCCAGCCCTGCTGTGGAAAAGTCCTTCTGGACACTGTGAAGATGTGTTGCCCACGTTGTTAATATAAAGCTGATTGGTCGATGGCTAGGCAGGATTTTGGGGGCAGAGAGAATGTTAGGAAGAATAAGGGCAGAGTCAGAGGAAGATGCCATGAGACAGAGTGAGCAGGATGGGAACTATGTTGATGGGGTAAACAAGCCTCAGGGCAACACATAGATTAATAGAAATGGGTTGATTTAAGTTATAAGAGGTAGCTAAAGACAAGCCTAAGCTACTGGCCAAGCATTTCTAATTAATAGTAAGTCTCTGTGTCCGTGTGGTTATTTGAGAGTGGGCTGGCGGGACAGAAAAGTCCAGCTACACAGCGCTGGGAAAGCAAGCCTGCAGAGACGAAACTCCCAGGTCAGTACAGCTTGACACTGCATGCCGTGTCTTTGGCACTGGTGTCTTCCCATCGCATTCTGAAAGTGACCAGTGTCATTGGCAATAGCCTGGAGTGTCAGGAAGTCTACTCTACTCACTGGGCCAACAACTCCAAAAGGTATAACCCACTCCTAATACTGGGCTTTTTGTTAGCTTCTGGTATCTAGCAAGGGCTAGACTAAATACGACAAAAAGAGTATCCCAAATAAGTGAAATCAGAGATGAAGGAAGACATTACAAGTGAAATACAGAAGGTCATCAGGGATCATTATGAGTATGAATTGGAAAACCTAGAAGAAGCGGGTAAATTTCTGAACGTATATAATCTGCAGGTGGAACTGTGAGGATATACAAAACCTAAGCAGACAACTAAACGATAATAAGATTGAATCACAGATAAAAAGTCTCTCAAGAAAAAACTCCTGACTCTTAAGGAAATGCTAGTGAGACAGAGGCATCACTAAAGAGCTCCACAGAGGCGGGGGAGTGCCGGCAGGATCTTCACTCTGTCTCCTTTCGGAAGGCTTGAGCGGGCTGAGGAGTGTGTTGACTGAGAAGGCATGAGATAAAAGTGAAGCGGAAGCAATTCTCAGCATCAAGGACCACAGGGAAGCGAGAGAACTGGTGGATGCCTCAGCAGGCCTTTCAAAGGGAGAGGCCCCTTAGATGAGAAGAAAAAGTGGAGAAAATGCAGTCAAATGTTAAAGGGAGTGTTGTAGAATGTTATTTTAAGGTGTGTTACTTTTGTTTATGCTCTGGAACATTTGTTTAATGATGCAAAGATGTGATTGATTAAATAAAATTCACCTGTGGTCAAAAAAAAAAAGAAAAAACTCCTGTCCAGCAAAATGGTGCTGCTGACCTGAGTTTGATCCCTATGACCCACATGGTGGAAAAACAGAACAGACTCGCACAAGTTGTCCTCTGACCTACACACACACACACACACACATACACACACACACACACACACACACACACACACACACTGAATCACTTTTGAATATATTTATATATAGAAAGAAGGAAGGCAGCCCACTAGTAGACAGTTTTGCTGCTAAGTCCTGCAGAACCCAAGACCGCAAACAGACTAAGCAAGTGTCCCACCACTGAGCTGCCCCCCAGACCATCGCCAGCTGGTTTTGTTGCTATTTGTTTGAAGGAGAATGCAGTACCAAGGACTGAATCCAGCCCCTCACAAATGCTACCCAAACAAACATTCAAGCGCCGAACCACTCACTCAGCCCACATGCATGGTGGTGCATGCCTGTAATCCCAGTACTTAAGAGAGTAAGGCAGGAGCAAAAGTATCACCAGTTCAAGGCCAATTTATGACTGCACAGCCTTTGCTATGTCAAAAAAAATTATAATTTTAAAAAATAAAAAAGTCAGGCACGGTAGTAAACACCTTCAATTCCAGCACTCAGGAGACAGAGGCTGGTTGACCTCTGCGAGTTCAAGGCCAGCCTGAGCTACATTCCAAGTCCCAGTCCAGCAAGGACTATATAGTGAGACCTTGTCTAAAATTAAAATTTTAAAGATTATAGACAATATCAAAGGGGAATATACAGGGATGCAAGATGTTTTAATATATACAGTATACAGTCAGGCTGGGGATACAGCTTGGTGGCTGTATTTATTTATTCAGCATGCACAAAGCCCCTGGTCCAGTTCCCAGTAGCAAAATAGAAGAGGGCAGGGAGGGAGAGATGACTTAGTAGGTAAAGGCACTTACTGCTAAGCCTGAGGACCTGAGTTCCAACCCCAGGACCCTCAGGACAAAAGCTTATCAGCACACATATACACATGCACACATACAAAATAAACAAATGTAAAATATTTTAAAAGCTATACAAATCAGTACATCTGATATATCAATCACATTAATAAAGTGAAGGATCAAAAGTATATTAACCATTCAATCAATGCAGAAACCAACATTATTTTATAATAAAAATTCTCAGAGTCGAGATTCCATCTTACACCTGTAAGAATGGCCAAGATCAAAAACACTGATGACAACTTATGCTGGAGAGGACGTGGGGAAAGGGAACACTTCTGCATTGCTGGTGGGAATGCAAGCTGGTCCAACCCCTTTGGATGTCGGTGTGGCGATTTCTCAGACAATTAGGAAACAACCTAATTCCTCAAGACCCAGTAACACCACTTTTGGTATTCCAAAGGATGCTCAATCGTGCCACAAGGACATGTGCTCAACTATGTTCATAGCAGCTTTGTTTGTCATAGCCAGAACCTGGAAACAACCTAAATGCCCCTCGATCAAAGAATGGATAAGGAAAATGTGGTACATTTACACAATGGAGTACTACACAGCAGAAAAAATAATGTCAGCTTTAATTTTGCAGGAAAATGGATGGAACTAGAAAACATTATTTTGAGTGAGGTAACCCAGACCCAGAAAGACAATTATCACATGTACTCACTCATAAGTGGTTTTGAAACATAAAGCAAAGAAAGCCAGCCTACAAACCACAATCCCAGAAAACTTAGACAACAATATGAACACTAAGAGAGATTTACATAGATACAATCTACATGGGAAGTAGAAAGTAGAAAAAGACAAGATCTCCTGAGTTAATTGGGAGCATGGGGACCTTGGGAGAGGGCTGAAGGGGGAGGGGAGAGGCAGGGAGGGGAGCAGAGAAAAATGTCCAGCTCAATAAATATCATGGGAAAAAACGGTCAGTGCAAAAAAAATCCTCCGAGTCGGTGATGAGGAGATGATAATATAGCTCAGGAGCAGAGCACAGAGTGGGAAATAGCTCCGTTAGTAAAATTTGATATCTAGCACCTACACTAAGAAAAAACCTGATGTGGGGCTGGAGAGATGGCTCAGCAATTTGTGAGAGCACTTGCTGTTCTCAAAGAAGACCCAGATTCAGTCCCAGCGCCCACAAGGTGGTTTACAACCGCCTAAACTCCAGTTTCAGGGGATCTGACTCTGCCTTCTGGCCTCATTGGGCACAACACACATGGTACACTTATATACATGCAAGCAAAACACTCATACACATAAAAATAAAAACATCCAAAAGAACAAAAAAGCAAAGGAGTTTGTGGTGGTAAACACTTGTAGTCCCTGCACTGGAAAGCTGAGAGAAAATAGCCCCTGGAGCCCCCTGGCCAGCCAGCCTAACCTACCTGGTAAACTTCCGTCTCATAAAACAAGGGCAGGAGAGATGGCTCAGTGGTTAAGACTGGCTGCCGTTTCAGAGGGCCCAGGTTTCATTCCCTGCATCCATCCACATGGCTCACAACTGCCTGTCACTCCAGTTGCAGGGAATCTGACACCTTCTTCTGACCTCCTCCGGCACCAGGCATGCTCATGGAACACATATGCATATGCGAATAGAACAGTCATCCACACAAAATAAAATTAAATAAGGCTAAAAAAAAAAAAGGCGAATAGCTCCTGAAGAATGAAACCCAAGGTTTATCCCTGACCTCCAACACTCCCCCGACTCACAAACACGAGGTGGGGGTGGGGGCGCACACACATGTACACACACACACGTGTACACACACACACGTGTACACACACGGGGGGGCAGTGGGGGAGGGGAACATGTTATTTAGGCCAGCTAGGGCTGCATAGTGAGAGACACTGGGCTGGAACAGAGTTGCAAGTTTCCTCCCCCCTGGGTAGTTTTCATAGTGCCAGAAGGTGCCATATCCACTGCTGGGGAAGAAAAGGTCCTCAGTGATCTCACCCAGCTGAGAACTGTGCCTGCTACAAAGCCCACCTACCAGGCAAGCTGTCCCTCTGGCACAACAGGGGATGTGACTGTTGTGTGCTTAACCAACCACTGTGCGATTGGATTTGAGGCCGGAAGGCTTTCCAGGCTTTCCGGGAGGGAGGGAATTCGCGCCTGGTACTGTAACCCTTGTCTAAAGCCTATGGTACAGGAGGTCGTAGGCCTTAGGGAAAACCTACCACTGCTGGGTTGCTAAACAGACATGGTAGCCAGCTGCCTTTTAAATATTAATATGCATACGCGTAGATTAGTGCCGCTCTCAACCTTGGTCAGAGAAGCTTCTTTTGCTCTGGACAATGATTGATGCAGAGACTCCCAGCTGGCCAATGTCCACAGGACAAGTGGCTCTGAGTGCTCAGCCCCAAATAGGACATCTATGTCACCTGCTCCAAGGCGGAAGGAACGTCTCAGGAGAGAGGGTGGGGGAAATGGACAATCTGGAGGGTGGGGGTGGGGGCTGTGAAATGTCACTGCACTCTGAACTCCAGCAGGAGCTGCTCAAGGTGAGTCCGTCCACACGGCATCAGGACTAGGGCCGGCTCGGGTCCCACTGGGCGCTAAAGTTGCTGGAGGAGGGGGAGCTCGTTACTTTCTTCAGTGGTCTCGCCCTTGCACCAGTAAATAACTCCCCACGTGCAAGCAATCCTTGTTAAACTCAGCAGGACACAAATAAACAAACCAAAAAGATGTGACGTGGGAAGGAGACTTGCTGAGAAAAAGACGATGTTCATAAGAGTGGGCGGGGAGGAGAGAGGACAGCAGAAAGTGAAAATGACCCAAATGTGTTATATAAATGTATGGAATTATCAGAAAAATCATACTTTTAAAGACATGTTTTTCTCAAGCAGATGGCGAAGACCAACACCTGATTTGTCCTCTGACCCCACTCACAAACTGTGGCACAGACACACCCACATCACATGTGAAGGTGAACTCACAAACACCACACACACACCACACACACATACACACCACACAAACACACCACACACACATACATACCACACACACACACCACACACACACACACCACACAAACACCATACACACACACACACACGATAAATACACGTATTACAGTGCTTGCAGCCTAGGGCACAAAGCAAACTGAGGCCAGGCTTAACTACGTAGTCAGACCTCATCTGGAAAACAGGGACGACTTTGAACTCCTGATCTTGCACACCGCCGCCGCCAAGGACTGGGGGACTACAGGCATGCACCACCATGCCTGCGGGCTCTCACAGAGTGCAGAGTGAGAAGTAAGGTCACAGAAGTTAGGCAAGTGAAGAAATGAGGAGCACTGAAACAGGGTAGAGGAAGTCAAGCTGTGCCTGTTTGCACATGACACAAGGCCATACATAGAAAAACTCAGGACTCCAGCCAAAAACTGTTGGAACTGACAAGTTCGGTAAGGTTGCAAAATATAAAACCAGCATTTTAAAAATAATTAGCTCTTTTATACACCAATACTGAAATTGCTGAAAGACAAATCAAGACCCACTCCCGTTCACAACAGCTGCCACAAATAAGGTCCCCGAAATAAATGTAAAGCAGGAAATTCATGATTTCTACAATAAAAGTCACAAAACAACACTTAAAGCTAAAGAGAATACACACATACCATAGACAAAAGGAGCCAGGCATGGTGGGGTCTTGGTCCTTTGATCCTAGCACCTGAGCACAAAGGCAAGTTGATCTCTGTGAGTTTGAGGCCAACCTGGTCTACAAAGAGTTCCCAGATAGATAGGGCTACGTTAAGGGGCCTTGTTTAAAAAGAAAGATGTTCACGGATTGAAGAACGGCGCTAAAATGTCTGTATTACCCAAACAACCTACAGTGTCAGTGCACAGTACACAATGATGTTCCTCACAGAAGGAGAAAAACAATCACAACCACAGGGAAATAAAGACCTGAGTTCAAACCCTCAGAACCCACACACAAATCTGGGCATGGTCACACTGTCGGTGGCAGACACAGAAGCATCACGGGGCTTGCTGGCTACCAGCTTCAATCCAGGTTCAGAAAGTCACCCTGTCTCGGTGCATCCCAGTGGAGTAGGGTAGACGGGAAGAGCTCAGAACACCTGACTTCTCCCTCTGGGCTCTGTTTGTGCACACAGCTTTTGTTTTTAATTCACAAAATTCTTGGGCGGCAGGGAGGCTTAATAGCTAGAGCAATCCGGAACATAAGTGAAACTTGGGAGACAGACACAGGTTTGGAGCCAGCCTAGTCTACACAACAAGTTCCAAGCCAGAAAAGGCCACACCGTGAGACCCTGTCTTAACTTTAAAAAATAAAAAATAAAAATGATAATAGAACATTGGTGAAAAAAAAAATAAGAGGAAGAGGAAGATTCCCAGAACCTAGGGGTTGGAAGACTGACAGCACAGGGTGAACTGGAGAAGACGAATAACTTCTAAGGTCCTACAGCGGTCAGACGGCGGCTGACAACAGTTTGCTGAATGTTTCAGGACAGCTGAGCGTGATGACACACTATGAGATGCAGAAACGCCAGCTACCCGGCTGATGGTCCATGCTGTGCACACAGACTACACGTCACAACTGGGGCTGGGGAGATGCCTCAGCCCTTAAAGGCTAGGCTCATAGCCAAAAACATAAGATGCCATACTGCATCCCATAATACATACAGCTACTATGTGCCAATACACGCGTAAGCAGGCACAGTGGCACAGGCCTACAACCCGTGAAGATCCCCAAATTCCATCAGCCTGAGTGGCGTGGTGAGTTCAAGGTCAATGTGTGCTGCACAGCAAGGCCCCATCTCAGAAAGAGGAGTAGGAGGAGAAGAAGGAAAAGGGCATAAACTAAGTGGGTAACCATCGCAGTGCACCAGTACCCATGACCACCTGCAAATCCGAGAAACTGGAACTGGCGTACAAGGCCAGGAACAGGACTGGCAGCTAGGTAATCTGATAAAGGCTAAGAATTACAGGTACAATTGTATTGTCCCACTTCATTAAAAAAAAACAAAAAACAAAAACAAAAAACTGTTCTTGAAGGGGAACAAGCAGGAGCACATAAAAACAATTGCGACAAGCAATCAGAATTAGGGAAAGGAGAGGTGGGCTGCTTTCTTCTTTTTTTTTTTGTTTGTTCGCTTGCTTGCTTGCTTGCTTGCTTGCTTGCTTGGTTAGTTGGTTGGGTTTTCGGGTGGGGGTGTTGAGGAGGTTGTTTTGTTTTGTTGAGGAGGTTTGTTTGGTTTCTGAGACAGGATTTCTTTGTGTAACTTTGACTGACTGTCCCGGAACTAGCTCTGTAGACCGGATTGATCTGGAATTCAACGAGATAGGCCTGCCTCTGCTTTCCAAGTGCTGGGATTAAGGGCGTGCACCACCACCCAGCTCTTCCTTTACTTTTTAATACTATATTAAACTTTTTGCTTGTTTGTTTAAGATAGGGTTTCACTGTGTAGGCCGAGCTGGCCTTAGAATGCTATCTTGCTGCCTGCTGGAATTAAAGGTATGCTCCATCATAAAAAAAACCAGTTTGTTTGCTTTTTGAGACAGGGTGTCTTCTCTGCAAGGCTGGCCTCAAACTCGCTAAGAAATGACCTTGAACTCCTGACTCTCGAGAGTCTCCCAGGTGGTGGGGCTTCAGGTTCCGCCACACACAGTTCACACAGTCCTGGGGATCAAAACCACAGCCGCGTGCACGCGAGGCAAGCTCTGTATTGACTGGGCTACCTCACCAACCCTTAAACTAAGATGAACTGAATTTTTCACACAAAACTTTTCAGGGGTAGTACTGGTTGTTGAATTCAGAGCCTCCCTTTGAGGGCGTATTTAGCTAGACCCCCACAGTATACATTAATTTTTACAATTAAAATAATTGTCATGGGCATCCACCCCCCAACTCCTTCTTCTTGATTGGGCTCACACCTCCACTTCTGCCCAGTCCTCCACATCCCCATTCCTGCCCCATCTCTACTTACAGATACAGGCAGCAGCCAGCAGGCGGGCAGCAGCATAGGGAGCAGCACAGCTCGGGAAGAGGGGCTGCACCATGTAGTTGGCAAAGGTGATGGCAATGACGGCCTGGCTGGTGGGTTCAATGATGAGCAGAGAAGTCCAGAGGCGGATGAAGGCAAGAAATCCTCCGAAGGCCTCCAGGATATAAGCGTAACTGGCCCCAGATTTCTTAATGGTGGTACCCAGTTCGGCATAACAAAGGGCCCCAAAGACGGAGAAAATGCCCCCAACGGCCCAGATGACCAACGAGAGGCCAAAAGAGGCACTGTACATGAGTACACCCTTGGGGGAGACAAAGATGCCGGAGCCAATCATGTTCCCCACTATCAGGGACACGCCGTTAAGTAGTGAGATCTCCTTCTTCAGTTTTACCTGCTCGGCCACTGGGCTGCTGGCCCCGTCTTCCAGAGCAGAGGAATCTGCCTCGTGTTGGGCAGCCGCTTCATACTTGGTAGTGTCGACCATGGTGGAAAGGAGGAAGGCTTTCACCAGCTTGCTTGCATTGCCCTCTAAGGAAGAAAGAAGGCAGGGTTGGCAACCGCACAGCATCTCTCCCTCCCACGCCGCAGGGTCAGCACCCACCAATTCAGAGACCTTTCTCACTTCCGACTTCCCTCAAGCCTTGTCAAAATGACCCCAACTCGACTTTTCCCCCAGAAGAAAAGCATCCCGGTCTCTCAGTCCCGAGTCTCTTGTGACGTGGGTCAGGCAGGAAGCAGTTGAGTAGCTCTCCGTATAACCGCAGTGGTTTGAACCTTTCTCTGCCTCCCCACTCCCACCACCCCCAAAGAAGTCTGTCTTCCCTCTGATTTCAGTTTCAAATGTCACTATGCTGAGATAGACGCCTGCATGAGGAACCAGCCCTGCAAGAGACTAATTTGTTGGATCCTCTTTTTGCTGATAGGCTGCTAGCTCCCCTGACTCCTGTGTGAGTCTGAAGCTTTCAAAGAGATGCACAGTCACCTCCCTACTTGGGAACATCCATTAGCAAACGGTCAACTGGCATCTTCGATATTGGCAAAGCCCAAGCAGCCCCACCCATCCTGAAAAAAGACAGGCAATTCTCTTTATGTTGCTTTTCCTTTCCCAGATACCTGTCCCAGCCTCTACCATCCAAGGTTCCTGCCACCGAATCGCTTGATCCACACCAGCCAAAAAGTAGGAACTACCTTTCAGAAGAGTGGACCAAATACACAGCAGGACCCAGAGGTAACTGGAGGCAGTGGGTGGTGGCCGCCCACCCACCACAGAACTGCTGGAGACATACCAGCCCAAACCAAGGAAAAGAGCTAAGGCCGGGCAGCAGATGCCTGGAAACACAGAGCTAGAGACAGCTGCACAAACTAGGAAAGCTTAGTCAGACAAATGGGGAAACACTAGAGCAAGAGGCGCTGGAGCTTGAGGAAGTGACGGGACATGCAGAACAGCAGAGAGGGGTTAGCAAGGGGACAGGGTGGGGCACACTCACTCCCTGGCTCTGGATAGAAGTGGGTTCCCACAGCAATGGTCAGCAGCAGGCAAAGAGGCGTGCACCCTCCAAGAACAGTGGTCTGGCCTGCTCCTCCTTTCCTCCAGCAGTCAAAGGGAAGCCTAGATAAATGCCTCCCGGATTTAAGTCAGGTCAAGAAGGGAGGAGGAGGTGAGGGAGCTAGAAAAGGAAGGGGTGAGGGAAAGGAGAGGAGTGTTAAGCAACCATCTGGGTCCAAGGTTCACAGGCCCTTTCACATCTGCGAAAGGGGCAGCTTGGAGCTCTTGGCTCAGCACTTTCTGTGATAAGAAGGTGCTCGCTCAGGAGTCTCCTTTGTCAGCTCTGCCCCAGGACAGGAGGCCCAGAGGGAAGGGAGAGCCAACTGGGTGTGTTCTCTGCAATCCTGGAGTGTCCAGCAAGTCAGCAAGGGGAAAGCAGTGGCACAGACCTCCGGGTCCTCCATGTCCCACCCAAACCTCACTTCTCTCTCACCCCAAACAAAAAAGGCAGGAAGGGCTATAGAATGCGACCCATTGTTCATATGCTGAGATTACAGGAAGTGTGAGAGCGGTTCAGACGCCCACACACAGGGCGTCCTAAGAGAGAGTTCTGTACACTTCCCCATGCGGGGAGAAGGGCGACAATCTCTAAACTCAAGCCATCCCCCTGGATGACAGCTTGCGCCTCAAGCTATTTCCAAAGAAATATGATTCAGAAATGAGATCAAACTTCTGGGTACAACTCCATCCCACCAGTGAGCTCTTTTGTCCTTAGGGAAACCTCTGGAACATCCAAAAATTTCTATGAGGGGCGGTGATGGTGCATGCCTTTAATCCCAACACTTGGGAGGCAAATCTCTGAGTTCAAGGGAAGCCTACTCTATAGAGTGAGTTCCAGGACAATCAAGGCTATGCAGGGAAACCCTGTCTCAATAATAATAACAGACAATAAAGGAATCAATGAGTGTATACGTATCTACAGAGGGCTGGAGTGTCACTCAGTGGTAGAGTGCTAACCTACCCACACACACAAGTGTGCAAATAAGGTTTCATGAGCTATGCTAGGCAGGCCCAGGATCAACAGAACAGGTTCCGCATTTTGAAGACCACAGTTTATTCTGTCTTTAGAATCTACTTTAAATGTGGTATTGAGTCTTTTTTGACACCGAACTGTCTGTCCCTTCTTCTACCCTCCTACCCCTTTTTGATTATTCTACAAAAATATCCTGAAGATTAATCTCTACGGCTCACCTTCCCATTCCGGCCTGTTAAAACTTTTAGATAAACCACAGACCATTCTGGAGGATGGAGAGATGGCTCAGCAGCTAAGAGCACTGGCCCTTCTTGAGAAGACCAGTCTTCAATTCCCAGCACCCATATGGTGGCTTGTAACTTCAGTTCCAGCTCTGATGCCTTCTTCTGGACTCCGTGAGCACTGTGCACTCATGGTACCCAGACATATGAAATCCAAACACCCATATATGTAAAAATAAAATTAAAAAAAAATTTAAAGCTCATGTTTCTCACAAGACAGCCCCGCATATGTCTGAAATTCACCCGGAAGACATTCTTCTTTTCTCCCAGCATCCCTCAATGCTTTTTATGCTTTCCAGAAAAACAGTGCTTGACTTCTTGTCCAGATCAGACATGCTGCTGCGTGTTTCAGGGCATCGTCTCACTGAACTGTATGCACCCCCATAAGGCAGGGACCATACACTCTGTGGGGTGCCAAATCAGAGGGAAGATAGCAAAGATCACAGAGCTATGCTATCTTCTCAACTTCCAGCAGTGGGCCCTGCTGGTCGCTGGTCACAGGAAACCACTCCAGGGGGCTCCCTAATGAGTTACCTAGAGAAGTCTGCGATCAGATTGAAAAGAAAGCCCCTGCGGTTTTAGGCAGCAGTGTGGGGGAAAGAAAGTATGCCATTGCCTTCAGGCTGCTCCTGTCTTGATCATTTGGGGAGTGATGTGACATCTAGGGTGCCCACCACTAAAAACACAGGGAAACACACAGCCTTTTAAGATCAAATACACGGGCAACAATGGAGTATAAAACCAAATCTATGATAATAATAATAGTAATAATAATAATAATACAATAACGAATTCAGAAAAGAAGAAAGGAGGAAAGGAAGTGTATGGGGGGGGGTGCCCGAGGCTGAGTTCATGGCTGGCATAAAAGTGAAATCCTCAAGGAGCTGAGCCAGGTCAGCCCAGGACAGAACCCGCACCCCAGAACTCACACCCCAGCAAACAGCATGCCCTAGTGGTCTCACCAGGAAGTACTACAAATGGATTCATCTTCCCAGCCTGCCAGTGAGGCAGGCACAGGAGACTGCCATTCATGGAAACCTCCCCGCTTTTCTCAACCACTGCCTAACACCAAAGACAAGAAGTCACCAGGGCTGGCAGCTCACTTTCCTCCCTGAGACCCTGGCTCTCAGAGTAATGCATGCCCCATTCGGGCAGCCTGGTAAAGCAGCATTCCCCGAGGCTCTCCTTGTAGGAGCTCAGCCAAAACAGATTTCACAGAAACCTTCAAACCCCTTGTCATTTTCCCTGTCCTTTGGTGTGCTCATCTCTGAGGACATCATAGCTATCAGAAAGAAAAAAAAACGCTCATTCTATAGCCTAGAGAAGTTTTCATTCGCAAGTGGATACCGGGCATGGAGTGCCTCCCAGAGCAGCCGGCCAGTGTTGAACGACCAGGCTCCAACAGCAACACTAGAACACTCTTCCTCTCCTCCAGGAACCTGCCCGCAGTTCAGAGTCTAGACTCCTCAACCACCACGCTCTATGAGCTATGGTAAGAATACACTTTCTGCCTGAGACCCCAGGGCTTGCTTTCTGCTATCCAACGGGTTCGTCCCTGTGCCTCCCTTAATAGAAACAAAACAGATACAGGCTGGTGCTGGTTAGAGTCCTCATCCCTCCACAATAGCTGCTCAGCCCCTCCCTCTCCAGCTCCTCCATTTGTTTTTCTATATCCCACTTAACTAAGACCGTCCCTTTAAAAAAAATGAATTAAATAAAGAAACTGTTTACTGTTCTGCCCAGGACTTCCCATTAACCAAAAGCTGAAGTCTCCCGGCAGAAGGCTCTACCTAGACAGGGCCAGGGCTAGGGGCCAAGAAATAAGTCTCTCCTTGGGCAATGTTCAGGTACTCCATCCTCCTCCTGGGCTTCCCACACATTCACTTTCCCTGCTTCCCCGCCTCTTACCTGTCTGGAGACCTTTGAGCAAGTGCAGGGAGAAGGGGGCTATCAGCACACTAGGGTGAGGGGGTGCAGTTAAGAGAATCAGGGGTGTGACTTCAGCAGCTGCTGACTCTGAGAAGCAGAAAGAGCAGAGAGTGACGGACCGAAATGGAAAACAGGAAAACACATGTGCGACTCTGGCCGGCAGTGGGGAGGGGCCAGAGGACTGGCTGGAGCTGAGGCTGCCTGGTCAGACCCAGAGAACCTCCGAGCCGGCTGGCACCTAGGCATCCTCTCCTCTGTTGGGCTCCTCCTCCCCACAGCAGCCCCCCCCCGCGTCCTCCTCGTTGCCCTAGCTTGTTAAGAACTTTAGTGCACCCAGCAATGTAAAGTGCCCTCCTGAGCCCCTCCCTGCCTCTCCTTCATTCTGTTTCCAGCGACAGGCTAGTGAAATTCTTCAGTCCTACCTCAAGAGTCGGTGCTGTGTTAGCCTCTCAAACAAACCAAGGAAACCAAGGCATAGCAATGAAGGCCACCTGTGGGCACAGCCAAGCCTGTACCCAGATGTCAACCAGCCCACTGGCAGCTCAGATCCCTAATTGGCTGAGGAGTTGTTAACAGTGAGTCTGAGCTGCTAGGTAAAAAGCAACTAGTTTGTGCCACCCTGGGCACATTCCTAAATTGGCAGCCTTTCAAGCCACTGTTACTGAAATATCTGCTGAATGTTGACTTTTCAGAAATGGGGGAAATGTGATCTTGGAATAAAAAAATAGGAGTGGGGAGATGTTTCTACAGGTAGAAGTGCTTGCCTTTGAAACCTGACAAGCTGCTCCTAGCCCTGGAAGCTGGGGGAGAAAGGGAATGCGAGGCCTGAAAGCGCTGGCCTCTGGCTGGGTGTGGTGGCACAGGCTTCAATCCTTTAATCCCAGCACTTGGGAAACAGAGGCAGGCAGATCTCTGTGAGTTCGAACCCAGACTGGCCTACATGAGTTCCAGGACAGACAAGGTTACACAGAACTTGTCTTACAAAAAGACAGAGAAAAAGAAAAACAAAACAAAACAAAACAAAACTGTCTTCTGGCACATTTGCTCTGTGGCATGCATACACCTGTACACTCACACACAGGTACATAACACTAGTAAAAAAGAAAAATGGTTAGCCGGCTGTTGCTGACACACGCCGTTAATCCCAGCACTCTGGGAGGCAGAGACAAGTGAATCTCTGTGAGTTCGAGTCCAGCCTGGTCTACAGAGCAAGTTCCAGGACAGGCTCCAAAGTTACACAGAGAAACCCTGTCTTAAACAAACAAACAAATAAAAATGTTTAAAAACTACATAAGCCTTTTTATGTTAACGATGTCATCTGCATCTCTTGGTAGGCATAGTAAGCCACTGAAAACATAGACGGTATAAATCTCCGTGCAGGGGAGTGCCGCTTCACAGCACCAGAAGCATTTGCACAATCCTAGGTGTGACAGCTGACTTTGGGCAGCCAGCAGCCCGCTGGTCTCCAGTCCACACCCTGAAACTTGCACCTGCGTCCCGCGAATTACTCCTGATACGGTCCGGGTGAGGACTCGAGAGTTCTGACTGGGGACTAGAGATGAGCATGTACTGCTATTCCAGAGCCACCTCACGCATCAGGCAGCTCCTGATTGCCTGCATCTCCAGGACATTTGACACTCTCTCTGGCCTCTGCAGGCACTCGCCTTCATGTGCAGTACTATGCACAGTCCGTACACACACACAATGAATAAAACAAATGTCAGAAATACTCCTGGCTGCATCACGAGATAGGAGCCAAATCACACGGCACCAAAAGGCAGAAATCAGAACTCACTGGCACCAAACCAGAATTATTCCAAGGAAAATGTAATGTCCTTTTAGATCCAGGCTGCTCCTTGCCTGACCGGCCCTTTAGTCTTAGTCTGGGGACAGGTACAGGTTATTGGGAGGGGGGTGGCAGTCATAAGATGAGAGACAGAGTTGCCCCCTTGCTTTCTATCACAGAACTCTGGCCTCTCTCCTGGGACCACACAACAACCTCGCTCCCACCAAAGAGCTTTGGCAGCGTCAGTCTGATCATTCTTCCTGCTAGGAACATTCTTTTCTACGACATTTTTCATTCCTGGTATTATTTGTTGGTCATTGCTTATTGGTCAGTCAATAGGAGATTAGCGTCAGAAGAGCTCAGTCCACCACTGTACCCTGCGGGGGAGAGAGGCTCACACAAACCACCAATAGACATTTGCTGGGTAAATAAGTCAAATGATGAACAATGCTGATTTCTCAGCTGGCTGGGCTTCTGGGTGGGTCCTTGAACTTGCCCTCCAGGTCACTTAGTGTGACAAGGACAGTTCGCAGACACTTAATCTTTTCCATCTTAATGGCCTTAAGGGGAGGGGTGTGGTTTCCATTTTTACAGGCCTAAAAGAGTTTGAAATTTACTCTTAGAGCTTGGTGGCTGAGCACTTACCTAGCACAAGATCCTGGGTCCCATCTCTAGCAGTCAGTGGGTGTATGAGAATTTTCGGACTAGTCATGGTAGCCTAAACCCAGCATTTGGAATGTGGAGGCAGGGAGGAGGATCTGGAGTTCAAGGTCAGCCTCAATACTCAATACTCAATACTAGTCTGAGGCTAGGCTAGACTGCAAAGATCCGGTCTCAAAAAAAAAAAAAAAAGGAGGGGGGGGGAGAGGGGAGGACTGGCAGAGGACTGGCTGGGTGTGATGGCTAAGTAGCTAAGATCGATGGCTGCCCAAGCAGGCAGGACCTGAGTTCTAATCCCAATGCCTGGCCAAAAAAAAAAAAAAAGCTACTTTGGGTGGAGACAAGAGGATTGCTGAGTCTTGCTGGTTGCCAGTCGGGCTCCAAATGGGGTGAAAGACCTTGTCTCAAGGGAACCGGTAGTGATCAAGTGTGCCTACCCTGCATCTTCTGACTCTGGCACAAGCACCCCCACACACGTGTTCACACACCACACTCAACACACATGCACACCAGAAACGAAGTTGGCTTTTGTTTAGTTAATGGAAAAACTAAAAGGCCCACACCTAACATTCTTTCCTGGGACCCCAGCTAGATGCGCCCATCCCCCTCTACCAGCTGGTTCACCTTTGCCTCTTTCTCCCATGCTCCCTCCCCAGTCACTCTCATTTCACTGGGGCCCCACCGGCACCTCCCTTTAGTTGGCTCTTCCTCTTGGTCTGTAGCGCTAAAATCTGGGCCGCTCAATACCTGACCTAGCCACAATGCCCTCGATGCCCTCAAATGAGCAGGTGCCGACCAGCGCTCTGTCGGGAGTGGAGACCAGAATTCCACTCCACCCTACCCGGAGTCCCTTCTGTTCCCTTCCCTTGTATCTAAGATACTCTAGAAGAAGGAACTGTGGTGAATAAAAGAGAAGGCAGCAAAGGTCTGGGAACCCCAACACACACACACACCCGCCGCCTTCGTCCGACCCGGCGCCTGCAAGATTAGTCCCCGGGAAATGACCGTGGATACCCTTAGAGACGTGTCCTGTGCCCAGGCATACTCAGCTTCCTCTTCCCTCCCTCCCAATCCAGCCAGAGGAGGCAGCCAGACCGCGGTCTAACCAAAAGCCCCAACCCCAGACGGCCTCTGCCTCCAACCAAGAAGCAGACCAGGCCGCGAAGCCCCGGGGAGAGCCGGCGACAGGGCCAGTGCCAGCCCGCAGCCAGGGGCGGGGTCTCCCGGACTTCTCTGCCAGCCTTCTGGTTCAGACTCTCCGCCCCCTCGGGAAACTGTTGCATCATCTTCAAGGTCCCAAATTAAAATGGCCAGGTTGCCCCGAAGGTGTCCTGAGTAGTCGCCAGGAGGCAGCACTTAACCAAAAGTAGAGGCAGCAAGGGTAGAACGAAGACTGAACTTCCCAGTGCACCTTTCATCAGACCCAGGCCCAGACAGATTGGGAATCTCAACCTGGCGAGGTGGCAAACGCTTGTAATTCCTGCACTCAGGAGGTGGAGCCACGAGGACCAGAAGTTCAAAGCCATCCTTCGCTATATAGCAAACTGAAGGCCCGCCAGGCTCAAAAAGAAAAAGACTGAAAGAAAAAGGGTTTTGAAGGACCAAAAATATAGTTCATTGGGAGTGCTTGCTTAGTATACATGAGTTCCATGTTCAACTCACAGAGGGCATGATAAAATTTGTGTCTGTTATCAGGTGCACGGTGCTGGTGCACACCTTTAATCCCAGAAGTCGGGAGGCAGAGGCAAGAGGATCTCTGTGAGTTTGAGGACAGCCTGCTCTACAGAGTCAGTTTCAGGACAGCCAGGGCTACACAGAGAAACCCTGTGTTGGGGAGGGGAGCAGGGAGGAGTGTCTGTACTGAATGGCATATGTGTGTATGAACCTGTGCGTGGGATTGGGTGGGGGTGTTCAGACAAGCAGAGACCGGAGTACCTTAGGTGTCTTCCTCTACTGATATTCATCTCTCGCTGACCTGAGGCTCACCAGTTTTGCTAGGCTGTCTGGCCAGCAAGCTCCCAGGACCTGCCTATTTCTGTTCCCCCATACGAAGATAATAAGTAGGCTCATGGAGTCAATCCTGGTTTTCAGGTGGGTGCTAGGGAACACTGAAGGGAACTGATCCAGTTACATGGCCTACTCTCACAGAATCAGTCCAGGATTCATGAGCCAGGGTTGTGATGTCACAATGGCATCATGATTGCCATGATGTCAACCTACAGATCCTGGCATCTAGTCCATCGAACATGCTGGACCAAGCACAGATGGTTCCCAGTTTTTCATCTGCACGTCCTGAGTCCTGAGTGCCCATATGGCAGGGATGCGACCTTTCGGGAAGGTGAAAGATGGCATGAGCATTGCAGAAGACATGGAGTACTTCAGACCAGGAACAGCAAGTTCAGCAAGAGGCTCTCCATCGCCCACTGGAAACGGCTCTGACACTTGCGTGCATCTAAACCACTTGCACTGAAGGCCTTTGGTTTTCATATTCTCCTCCAAGTCTAACTGGACGGCAAAGTTAAATTCTGATTATGAATAAAAAAAATAAGTAGCCAGGCGGTGGTGGCGCACGCTTTTAATCCCAGAACTCGGGAGGCAGAGGCAGGCGGATCTCTGTGAGTTCGAGGCCAGCCTGGTCTACAAGAGCTAGTTCCAGGACAGGCTCTAAAACTACAGTGAAACCCTGTCTCGAAAAACAAAACAAAAAGCCAAAAAAAGGGGGGGCATCTAATTTCACAGAGCAGTGGACTTGAGCAAAAGTAACAGTGTCTAGACCCACAGAACAGAGAGATGTTTGGATAACACTGGGTGCACAGTGATGGGGGAGGCAGGGGAGTGCATAACAAAATGCAAAGCTAATTGTGGAACCTGGCGTCCTTGACTTGAACAGCAAAGGAGTCCAGGAGAGACACAGGAATCTCACAGTCAAGTTTCTATAGCGCTGCATTCCGCTGTTCTCAGATGAAGCACAGAGGACATTCAGCGTGACGAGACAGCCACTTTCCTGTGCTTGAGATGGCTGAGTAAAGTCACTAGAGAGGACTGAGCCAAGCCAGACTCAACTGTTCCATAATGTTCCAAAGCTGGTGGGCTAGAGAGATGGCTCAGCAGTTAAGGGCACTCGCTGCCTTGGAGACGGACCGAGGTTCCATCCCCAGCACCCACATGGCAGCTCATAACTGCCTGTAACTCCAGTTCCAGAGGACCTGATGCTCTCTTCCGACCTCCAAGGGCTCCTGCACATGCACGGTACACATACATGCACTCAGGTATACACACATGCATGGTACACATA